>JAODKE010000055.1:5539662-5551964 GCA_026779605.1 Mormyrus hasselquistii
CGTGTGTGTAATTGTGTGCACTTGTGTATGTGTGTGTGCGTGTGTGTGCGCTTGTGTATGTGTGTGAATGTATGCGTGTGTGTGCTTGTGTATGTGTGTGTATGTATGCACTTGTGTGTGTGTGTGTATGCATGTGTGCACTTGTGTATGTGTGTGTATGTATGCGTGTGTGTATGTGTGTGCACTTGTGTATGTGTGTGTATGTATGCGTGTGTGTATATGTGTGCACTTGTGTATGTGTGTGTATGTATGCGCTTCTGTGTGTGTATGTGTGTGTGCGTGTGTGTGCGCTTGTGTATGTGTGTGAATGTATGCGTGTGTGTGCTTGTGTTTCTGTATGCGCTTGTGTGTGTGTGTATGTATGCGTGTGTGTGCTTGTGTATGTGTGTGTATGTATACGCTTGTGTGTGTGTGTGTGTATGCGTGTGTATGCACTTGTGTATGTGTGTGTATGTATGTGTGTGTGTGCTTGTGTATGTGTGTGTATGTATGTGTGTGTGTGCTTGTGTATGTGTGTGTATGTATGCGTGTGTGTGCTTGTGTATGTGTGTGTATGTATACGCTTGTGTGTGTGTGTGTGTATGCGTGTGTATGCACTTGTGTATGTGTGTGTATGTATGCGTGTGTGTGCTTGATTGACAAATAGAACACCAGAGCAACAAAAGTAATGATAACATTTTTGAAAAAATCACTGCATGCATCACCTTGATGACATGATGTTTTTGCCCCGAAGGTGGGGCAGAGGCTGCTTGTTTTGCAGAGCAAGGTCGTTTCCTGGAATATCTAGTAAATTACTTGCTGTTTCAGTTAAATTCTAATATGCTGTGCAAGTAATTGTAAGAAAAGAAAAAAATGGCTTCACCACGTAAAATATGTCAGCTAAGCAACAAAACGATGGAATATAATGTCCCGCAAAAGACGTTAAATAACATCTACGATCGACATCTTACATACTTTTGTAAGCAGTGTGTGACACGTTCTGATGTACAACAAATGTCTATACAAGACACTTAGCTAATGAAGACCTTGCTGATTTTCAAATGTTTCTCAAATAACATTACACAGTGTGCCAAGCAAAAGCAATAATAAGAATTAAACCATCATAGTGAAAAATAATTATATTTCCAGCTGAACAATGAAATTGTTTCCAATACTTACCAGCTACAATGGGGTCTCCTTCTTGTAGTTGAACCCAGGGTCGGATCCTTCAAGCTGTAATTTCAGCGCTTGTTTAAGACTTAATCCAGTCTCCCCTATCGGGTAGTCATCTAACAAATGCTGATGACTCCTGTCTATCATGGCTGTGGGGACAGATACTCTGCTGAGAAACACCGGATTACTTTGCAGGTGGTATTTAGGGTTAGTCATGATGCCATTTCTCTTTTTGTCTGTCAAGCTCTGGTGCTGAAGGAGGAGTTGCTGTGTGGAGAGACCTACATCCTGATGGATGGAGGGGGGCATCAGTATCTTGCACTGTGGTTCTTTCAGTCCAAGGCTTGCTGCTGGCTTGGCAAGAAAGATCTTTTCATCGAACTGGGTCATTTCATACTCTAGCACCGGGCTTGGGGATGAGCCCCCACTCAAGGATTTTTTCTTTTCCCCTGAACCCTTAGCATTGGACAGGTTATTTCCAACCTTGCTTCCTTTATATGACTTCTGGCTGGGCTTAATTTGACTCCACTCAAGCTCCCGAGATGGGGAACCCGGTTTCTGTCCTGTGGGCTTGGTGGTGGATGAAGGGGAAACTACAGACTGTCTGCTCCGGCTGCGAGGCAAAGAATGCTGCTGGATCTGCTCGGTGAAGCTTAGCCCATGGAAGCTGTCGATTGGCACAGTCTGGGCTGTTGCTGTGGAGGACGTTGTCCTTAGCGAGGAGTTCTTGGAACTTTTGAGCGAGTTATTAGATAGAGATGACTTGTGCCGGTTCACAGTAGAGTCCGGGGACTCTGATGGGGAGCTGAACGCATGGATGGGTCCACTGTGCAGGCCACAGCCTGAAGTGTGCAGGTCTCCAGGCCCTGTGCTTCCAGAACTGTTGGACTTCATGGTGAGGGACAATGTTCTTCCTGTAATTGGGACCTTTTGGTCCATATTGTGTATTGGTGAGGGACTGCATCCATTAAGGCTTGTTGCACCATATTTTTCCAAGAGTTTGATAATCTGTACATGGCCCCCCTTGGCAGCCACACGGACGGGCGTACGGCCAAACTGATCGGCATGGTTAGGGTCTGCTCCATGCTTCAGCAACATCTGAACTACACTAATATGCCCCTCCTGGGCAGCAATGCAGAGTGCAGTAGCCCCCTGGTTGCATGTGTGGTCTACAAATGTCCCGCTGGCGATCAGCAGCTGAACTACCTTAAGGTGACCCTGCCAAGCAGCAGACTGGAGGGCTGAACGATTCTCATTGTCACACGAGTTGACATCTGCGTGGTAGCTGATCAGAAGCCGCACCATTTCGATATGTCCCTGCCAGCAGGAAACATGCAAGGCTGCTCGTCCCTCCGGGTCTCTTACCTCCACATTCGCTCCATTTTCCAGGAAGTATTCCGCCATACCAAGCTTGTTCTCAAGCGCTAAGATGTAAAGTGTGGGGCGACCATCTGCATCTTTAGAGTTTATGTTGCCGTCATGACTCAGAAGAAGTTCTACAATGTCCCTGTGGCCTTCAAGAGCCGCCACTCTAAGTGCATTCCTTCCATCATAGCCTCTTTGATCAACATTGGACTTCTCTTCCAGCAGCAATTTCACACAGTCATAATGGCCCTCTTGGGCTGCTAAAATTAGCGGGATGCGACCGTCATTATCAATTTCTGTGAGCCTAGCTCCTTGTTCAATAAGAGCAGTGCACACAGCCCGATGTCCCTCAAAAGAAGCCATGTGCAGTGGGGTCCAGCCAGAATCATCCCTGTGATTCTCATCCAGCCCTCTGTCCAGCAGAGTTCGGACGACTTCCACATTTCCTTGAGCCGAGGCTATGCTCAGGACAGTCCGACCGTCACTGTCAATGGTATCTACTGCTGCACCCCAGAACAACAGCGTGTTAACTACTGATGCATGTCCCATGGAAGCCGCTGCAAGAAGCGGCGTTCTACCACTGTGGTCTGAGTGATCAACATCTGCACCGCCCTCCAGGAGCAGATCAACTACGTCAACATGTCCTTCATAAGCGGCCACTAGCAGGGGCGTCATGCCATCTTTGTCACAATGGTCAACTTCGGCTCCACGGTCGATGAGTAGACTGACCACAGAGGTATGCCCTTTGCTAGCAGGGATGCAGAGAGCAGCAACAGAAAGAGCAGTCCTGCCGTCCACATCCTCATGGTTCACCTGTGCTCCATGACCGAGAAGATGCTCTACGATCTCTCGATGGCCCATGTACGCCGCAGCAATGAGCGCTGTCCTTCCTTCATTGTCGGCTTTGTTGACTTCTGCTCCATGCTGAAGCAGGTTGAGCACGATGTCCCCGTGTCCTCCCCAGGCTGCGGCTCTTAAGGCAGTCCTACCGTCCGCATCGGCACAGTCTACTTTAGCACCAGCGTACAAAAGTGCAGACACCACCTCAGAGTGACCTCCCCAGGCAGCTGACCGCAGTGCTGTCCACCCGTCATGGTCTGTGTGATTAATCTTCACCCCGTGGCCAATCAGGCAGCTCACTACCTTAGTATGCCCTTGCCTGGCAGATAGAGTCAATGCAGTCTGCCCATGGTTGTCCTTCAGCTCTAGGTTGGCACCTCTGGCGATAAGCAAGTTCACCACATCCTGATTTCCACTGTAGGCAGCATTAGCCAGTAATGTTCTGCCACAGGAGTCACTCTGGTTGACAGAAGCGCCATTATCAAGCAAAGTTCGAATTGCATCTTCCCTTTCTAATGCCTGCTGCACTACACAAGATGCCTGGTCATCCTCACTACTGACATGTGCACCGGCCTTTACGAGAAGCTGCAGAACCTCCTGTTCCTTTGGGATTGAGGTTGTCAAGGAGTCCTTAGCTGGCGTTCCATTCCAAACCATCCAGAGTGCAAGATTGAAGGGCTCTATCTGTAGGTTGGAGTTTACCAGGTGCAGTGCAAACTCCTGAACCTCCAGCGGCTTGAGCTCTTTAGCCCTGCAGGTGTAGCTCATTGCCATCATCCTGTGTCCTTCAGCGACGTTGCACAAGTATTTCTGTGTGCAGTGCTTCACATCGAGCAACCATTCTGCAAAACTGTAGTGAAAGAGGATTTTAGTGTTACCTAGACCATTGACAAGTAATCTGGAGAGGATGTCCATTTTCTTCTGGAACTCCTCCATAGTCAGCGTCATATTTTTTGTCCAGACGGCACAGTACAGCTCCTTGACTGTGAGGGGTCTACAAGAAGCCAGCATCACATTGAGGATGGGCTGCACTTTGGCAAACTGTTTTCTTACGAAGAGCCTCTGACAGAGCCAAAGGTAGAGGCCGTTCAGGGTGCCGGGGATGTTGCGGATCTCCCGCAGCATGATGAAGTTCTCCACCACCCCATCCAGAACCCGCTCCAGGTACAGGAAGCAGCCGCTGCTCTTGATGTGCAGTTGGTTCAGCATCTCCGCTGTCTCCTTGGTGAGGTGCTGCCTGAGAGCCTCCTCCTGGTCCAGGCGGTGCAGAATGTACTGCTGTACGTCCTTTACGATGTACGCCTTCCGGAGGTCATCCAGGCTGATTTTGCGGAATCCTGGGGGAATTGAAAAGGAGTGTGTTAGGAAAGCCCATGTGACAAGTGGGGTTTCCCCTCAAGATTAAAGAAAAAAGTACAAAGAATTGTTATCTAGGACTGATGTTAATTGGTGATATTGGCCCATCTCCATTTTAGAAATCACAGAACGGACAATAAGAGAGAAAGTAATTTTACCTGAACCTATCCAGGTATGTGAGTCTTCAATACTGGTATAGTGATCCTTTATTAATCCCTGTTGGGGAAGTTGTGTTTTCACTTTACCCCATCTTGCTGCCCATGAGACACACAGCCACACATATGCGTGAGGGCAAGCTAAGGGGTCACAGAGAGCAGGCAGCCACCTGGCACCTGCCCGGAGGGATGGGGTCCACAGACGTGTGGCTATTTTGCTGAAGCCAGACTCAAACCTTCCAACCATAAACATAGCGGATCGGCCCACTGAGGCACAAACCGGCCCGAAGAAAAGCCCATGAAATCCCCTTCACCTTCATTTTGCACCCACTGGCTTATTGCTAAGCGCACACAGAGTCTTACACGTTTGCCAAAACAGGAGCTTAAAACCCGGCCGTCATGCCTCTGAATGTGGGAGTGAAGCAGGGTTAAACCCGCATGGACAGACTCCAAATCGATACCCGTCCACATTAAACACTTTTACTAACTGCTGTTTAGCATTTCGTGGAATGGGAAGATCAGCTCGGCACGTCGTGGGTCAGTTAGCACAAGCGGGAGGGCAGTTTTACGCACATAGTTACACGCGATGCTTTATCTGCACTGCCCACAAACAGTAAAAAAGCATATTAGTGCGGTTCACCACTAATGCAGCAAACCACTGGAGACCATAAAAAGTACTTACTGCAATCTGCTCCCCAGCCAAAAATATGTCGGCCTAAAATCCTGAAAGCTAACCGTCCCGCAAACACTTATTTCGTTTGCGTTTGAACGTCTTAAATCACCTTGAATAGATGTTTCGTGTCTGTGACTGCAGTCACTGTGAGTATTGTCACTATTACTTACCACTTTATTATTTATTTATTATTAATTGCACTTTTCCACAACCCATATTACATACTGTGTATGGGTGTACATAGGCACTACCGCTGTATTTAGTGTTTTATCTATTTATTCTATTTTTTGTATTCTTATTCTTGTATTTTTTACATTGGTGTTTTATTACTCTTGTACTCTTTTCTTGTTTTCTGTTTTGAGCTGTGGTAACGCACAAATTTCCCCACTGTGGGATCAATAAAGTCCCATCTTATCTTATCTCTTATCTTATATTTTTTTCATGTAATGGGAGTTAAGTTTAGAACAAAAGAGTGACATATAACAAAATTGCTTATCCTGTTGCTTGTTGTCCTATTTAATGCTGTTTTTGATAAAATAAGCACTAGTTTCACTTGAAGTCATCCCAAGCAAGATTAACGAAGTTAGTCATATTCCTTAAAACATCTGTGAATTTATTAATGGGATAAGGAATTCTATATGTTATTTCATACAAATCAGGTAGTTATTTAATGTATTCAACCAGGTTGTATAATGCAACTGACATAAAAGAAGAGTCTTTTTCAAGTTCTAAAGTCTGTCTTAAGATATAGCAGCCATTTATCTCATGGCATTCTAGAAAAAGTGTATACTGCAGACAGGGGTGTAGGTTTCATATTAACGTTGGGGGGAGGCGTATATCAGTGTCAGGGGTGTGATTTATATTTCCATTTTATTGTTATTCATCTTCACTAATACAGTAGTTTAAGTGCGTTAAGTCCAACATTATGAACACGCTGAATTTGCGGGAATTATTAAAATACTGCATAATTTGCAAGATTCCACCATGAATGTCAAGCCATTCACCGAGAAGAAATGACCTCAGCTCAGGAATCACTGTGATGCCCCGGTCACTGTCCTACACCCTGTCTCTCTCACATTCTCCAGAAAGAATCACTTGCACTAACACAACACATAAAATAGTTATAGGACTTCTTCTCGTAGAGACCGATAGAAGATCATATAAACCTGGGGTATCAAACTCCAGTCCTGGGGTCTGGAGCCCTGTGTAGCTTAGTTCTTTCCCTTTTCCACCACAAATGATTCAGCTCAAAAGCTGTGTGGTAATTAGCACAAGGAGGTGAGTAGGTGTGTTAAATGTGGGGAAACCAAAAATGTGCAGGGTTCAGCCCCCCAGTGAACTGCACTGTCTATGAACTGAATGATCCTGGTTTCTGATAACTGAAAAAGTTATCCATCGTGTTTTCTAAAGGCAGAGATTTCAGGTTCAACTCTGTGACTTTATACTCAACTGGTTGGTTGCAGCAAAATCTTGGTCTGGATTTGTGCTCTCTGGACCTGAAATCTTCACCTCTGGTGTTTTCCAAATAAATGGCAGGTCTGTTTTTAGACTTATGCCATAACAGCAAACACAGTGGGATGAGAATTGTGACTGACACAAACGCCATTTTGTTTATCAGCGTTGCTATTTGTGCTGTGCAATTAATTAACCAAGCTAGCCGCAGTTTGCGCAATCAAATACGATAATCTTTATGAAACTTAATCGACATGAAACGATTAAATTCCACCCTTTCACATAGCCCTTTATTGATTAACCCTTGGGAGTCTGAGGCCTCTCAGCCACTTTCAGGGTTAGTCTGACATGCCTTGACATTTTAACATACAGTATTTCACCTATCTAAAAAACATTTATCCCAAAGGGTTACATTCGCATTTATTCAGCACAAATAATCTGAGACCACTTACACTGTATCATAACCAGTTGTATCACTGTTGTTTATGATACAAGGTGTTCGACGAGTTAAAGTCACACACAAAGCCGTACTGTGCTCACCGCTCTCTATGTTAACCGTCTCTCCACTCGCGGGTCTGTAAGTGAGCATCTTCCTGCTGGGGGGGGGGCAGATGAGTTTTAATGGAGGGTAGGAGTTCTACAAATAAAAACTGTAACAAAAAAACTTACAATTATGTAATGAGTTATATTCATCCTATGTGTTTTTTGCAAACCGGGCATTATATGTGATATTATGGCGCGAGTTGATCCCCCCATCTCATCACCTGGGGGGACGTGTCCTCCTTGCCCCCCCCTAAATATGTCAGTTGCCTTCAGGTGGGATTACAAGCCCCCCCTACACTGATAACATGCTCCATATTTTTCAAGGCAGAGAGATGACAGTGAGTAAATGACGATGAATTGGTGCACAACAGTTTATACTCCAGAAGCCTTTATCCACACATCAGCTGGCAAACGACCCGCCGAAGGCTTTCAAGCCCAAATTGCTGGCACTAAAACACAGCAAACATTAGTATTATTTACACTGTATTATTTCCAGGATATTTCTGAAGGCTAATTGAGTGGCCCAAGGCGTAGAGAGAATGACTTCAGTCCTCCTTGCCCCACATTTAACAGGAAATTATTCCCTGTGAAAATAGCTCCACTATCTCTCCCAAGGGCAATGAAGCATTTTCACACAGATTTACTGCTCCCATAACATGGGAAACAAATCAGAGTGCAACCACTGAACCCAAACTTTTACACAGTTCTGATGATACTTCGTCTGAAAACGAAGCGGTGGATCTCCAAATGTCTGCATTCTCTGCGGTCAGACACCTTTGGTGTCCAGATGCTTTTACAAACCGGCACCTGAATCAAGGCACAAATGTTCATTCATGAACTCAAGGAAATTCAGAAGGAGAAAATGTAGAAGGAGGTTTATGTTCCGGAACCTTCTTATGGCATAATGGTGCTACATCTGTTATAGTACCTCAGGCTCCTTTCAGGACATTTTCCAAAATACTAACACAAGAAAAGGCTCTGAGAAAACAAATAGATTTTCCCTATGAGGAGAAGTTGCAGACACATTCATCATGTGTAAAAGAATTCCACAATCACCATTTCGGTGTCTGTTACCCTTATTTGGTTGGCTGTCAAGATCAGAGCCCTGTTTTTAGTACGGTATTAAACAGTATATAAAATTCAGCCAACAATGTTTTAATTTAATAATGGCCATAATTCAGGAGACGCATTTTAACAATGTCTCCATGGGGCAACTTCAGTGTTTTATCATTAGAAACTATTTTCCATTACAGTTCGCAGCAGACCTCAAGTATTTCCTGTTCTAGTAGCCTAAAGCATTCACTACCAAAGGTTTGGCCGGGATCCAGGCAAGCCAGGAGAGAGAGGCAGAGGGGAAGGAGATCATTAGGGTGATGTACTCAGATGTTCATCATTTTTTCCTGTCTCCGCAATTGCATACTGGGAAAAAATATAAACATTGTTCAAGACAATTTAAGCATTGTTACTGCTAGTTAGAAAAGTCTTCCCCCAAATATGCATATTGCAGACATATTTTACTGCTTTTCTGTGTCACTCCAATTGTAATAAACAGACATTTTTAAATCTGACTAGAAACACACAGTGTCGCGGAACATTATTTGTTTGAATAGAGCACAAACTATTCATAAATACCCAGGCATGCACTTATAAAGCCATGCTCCGAGGTAGCTGAAGCACTTCAGCTGGACTCTGAGTAATCATTTCCGCACAGCGTGTTCATTTAAAAGCTGTATTGTTGAGAACAGTCTGGAAAAAGTACCGGGAGTCTTTTCGGGGTAAAACCTCTGAGGAACTAAATAGGTCAGAAACGTGAACTGAGGGACTGAAAAGGGGAAAATAACATCACAGGTGAGCTCTTCACTTTGGCTGGGCTGTTTCATTCCCTGTTTGACATGGGCTAAATCGGAGCACCAGCTTAACCTGCTTGCCGAGATCGTTGTACTCCTTGGGTCCTTGTGTTTATCTGATAAACAAGGTATTGTACAGAACAAGGTGAATTACAAGATTCAGACTGCGATGTATAAAATGAATGTTATAACATAACGCAGTCAATACTAGTATCTACTGTATAAAAACTTGATTAGGCCCCAAAGCTGTATCGTTAGCTTAGCATGCCAGACGTGTCACGGGTATCTACACAAATGTGTAACTGCCTCATGCATAAATTCTAAATAAATCCAATCAGTCTTACATACAGAAATGACTTATATAAAATAAATCATAAAGATAGGTATGTGTGCGCCACGCCCACTGGATGCTATACCTCGTTTGCAGTGTTACAAGCGGGCACACAGTGCTCTGAATGCACATGACGACTCGCCACATATACTGGTAGAAGGCCAGTAGGTTCCACCTTTAGACGTCGACTGCAGAAAATGTTTCTTGCTCCAATCGACACCGACCAAGATGGTACCTCATTCCTCCTCTCCATTGGCCATAGCCAGAGGACCGCTGCATCCACGACGGGTTTCCTCGCTAGCCGGGAAGATGATGGATGATATACACGAGAGAAGATCAACAGAAACTTGAGATGCTCTCGTCTCCTGTAACCTCCATTCCAGAGGCTCCCCTAGCAGCTTGGAGAGGTCTGGAACCGATGCGTTCCGGAGAGCGTGTTCACGACACAGCAAAGCCAAAGAATGAAAACGAACACTGACAGGCCCGCCCCAAATCTTTCCTCCCATGTTTTAAGAATTTACAGTCACGCAAAACCACATGGCTCACCGCTCTTCGCGGAAGCTGAGGCCCCGCACCTCTTCTTTGGTAACCTCATTGTGCGGCTCTCTGCGTTGACCTCGCAGAGAACATGTGCCAACAGAAGCCTGTCATTGTCCTCCGTTCGCGGGAGATTATGGAAGGGCTCGGCCTACCATGATGACACAGCGCGCAATTTGGCAGAAGCAGAAGCCCAGGGCAAGGCTTTCTAAACTCTTACCACAGGAGCTCAGACAAGAAGCTGGTAAAAGACACAAAAAAACAGACAACTGCACGTCCTCTCAGACAGAAAAACCTGTCAGTATAACTGCTGTTTGTTATGAGGTCCCCTTCCAGTAGCTTACCATAACTCCCTTTTTGATGTGGTTTTCTCGTCTCCGGTAAACACATCCACAGGCAAGAATCTAGCCAAGTGACTAATTAGAATTGTTCATTTACTTACATAGGGGGGCTACTTTTATGTTCGATTATAGATTAAATTTAATAATATCACAAGATTATTAAACTATTATAGTTGATGAAAATGAAATAAAAATGGTGGATTTTAGGTGATGCGTGAGAGTCATATCAGGAGGCAATTTCAGAAGGTAGCCACCAGGTCCAGACTTGCACTGTAATGCATACAGGCTTCAAAAGAGTCAGGAACCTCGGAGGGTAAGTCCCAAGACTCTGCTAGCTCAGGGAGGAATCGCCATCACCTTTATGCTTAGCAGCTTCTCAGAGTAGACGGCGGGGCTAGAATAATATCTGCCATCAGCGGGGATGTTTCCCTGTGTGACGCGCAGACGCTGTCCTGTGAAAGAACTTGCCCCAGCTCGCACTAAAGATTGATATTCAGCAAGGGATCAACAGGCCCCGGTCCAGGGCATTAGGGTTGGGCTCCGTATGCCATCTGGTTTGAAATGTTACACCTCGCTGAGGCACATCCACGCATCCATTTGAAATCCACTCATTTACAGGGCTCTGCAAAAAGTCATTGATCAACCCTTTAGTCCAAGACGTCAGTTATCAAAGCGGAGTCTTAGCCAAGAGGCACACTTTGGCCAGACTGGGTACAGCGTAGGCATTAAATAGTCACTGCATACCACTGCCATAGCGTGACCAGACTTGGGGGTGTTGGGGGTTGAGGGGGGCAGCGTGCTGACCTGCAGACTGTCTGGGGGAGTCAGAGCGCTTCACGCTCCTTCTCACATTCTTACACTTGGGCCACATTACTCAAGAAGACAAACGGTGCTATATGATATGCATTTGCCAGGTCCTAAAAATACAAAACGGTACTACACAGCTCTCCGACTCTGCCCCACACTACTGTTTATAACACAGGCCTTCCAGGTGGAGAATAATTCTGGCAGGTTCTTCTGAACCTTAGTTAGCTTCTGCACTAATAGTTTTGTTCCTTACTTATCCTACTTTTTAGGCCAAAGACTATCCATAACTCCAGCATACTTCCATAACGTCCTCAGCTCAGTGTGTTACAACAAACAAATTTCACAGACCAATCACAAAGGTGAAATAAACTACTCTGTGCTGGTGTGCTGGCTTTGACCTACAAGTTCGAAGTATACTTATACTTCAAGTTAAAGCTGCTTTTTGCCTTGTGCCTTAAGCTGTTAGGAGGAGCCTGTTATTACCCAGAAGTAACTTTCCCTCCTCTTTTTAAAACATTGCTACGCACATATCCCTTCTGCCTGACAACTGGAGTCACAGGGACCTGAGGCTAACAAATCATGAGCTGTACTGACAAAACCAGCGAGTGAGCGAGATCCAGTGCCTTGTTCCCGAGCTCCTCCTCTGCCTCTAACAGCTGCATATGAGTGAGCGAGATCCAGTGCCTTGTTCCCGAGCTCCTCCTCTGCCTCTAACAGCTGCTTATGAGTGAGCGAGATCCAGTGCCTTGTTCCCGAGCTCCTCCTCTGCCTCTAACAGCTGCATATGAGTGAGCGAGATCCAGTGCCTTGTTCCCGAGCTCGTCCCCTGCCTCTAACAGCTGCATATGAGTGAGCGAGATCCAGTGCCTTGTTCCCGAGCTCCTCCTCTGCCTCTAACAGCTG
>JAODKE010000055.1:5560678-5570932 GCA_026779605.1 Mormyrus hasselquistii
GGTAACCCCCCCCCGGGCGGGGTTTGTCCCCCCACCCTAAGGTTGGCCGGGGGGTCAAAACTGGCCCTGAATGTGAAGGAACGGGGTGGTGGTGTGCCCCCCCCCCCCCCCCCTTACACCCCCGCCTGGGTTTGTTCCCTGCATTGCTCCCATAGACTCTGGACCCCCAAAACCCTGCATATGGGTGAATGGATGTTTATGTGCTTATGTCACCCATTCTGGAGTCATTATTATGAAGGTGCCAGTTATGCATTATTATATAGGCCATTCCTAACAGGTTCCAGGTTCTGGAACCTCTGTGAAAGTCAAACACAATGACATATCACAGTTCAGCAGACCACTAGGCAAGGTCGGGCAAGAGAAGAGGTCGAAGAGCCCTGAGAGCCTGGTCCTAGCTGCGGTGGTCGACACGTGCATGCAAACTGCTTTGTTGACAGGCACACAATGCCTCACTGTTCTGCTTGTCCGCCACCCCAAAGCCACGTTGCTTCCTCGAGTCTTCGATGGCATTTCAGCCGCGTCTCCGGCGGTGCTTAGCTGGCTTCAGAGTTTCAGAAAAGTGCCCTGTAGAAGTTCAATCTGACTCATTTGGCATGACGGCCATTCTCTGCACCCCAGTCTGGGTAAAGCCAGCGTTGATCAGTATTGGATTGGCTCAGCTCCGACTGGAATATAACAATAGTCCTACAGATGTAAAACTTGGGAATTTACTCCATGATATAAAGCAGCGTGGAAATCTGTGGTTCTCCTTTCTTGTTGGTAATGAATAGGGTGAAGCCAGCTGGAGGCCAGTGCTTGTGGAATGAGAAATCACTAAACCGATACCAGAACGGTATTGTAACAGTGAACACAATACATCTGTTATGATGTGCTGTCACTGCCTTAAGTGTCTCTTATTCTCAAACGATGTTGCCAGAATGTTCCTCTGGGTTTTCTAGGGCATATGTGAAATTGGCCTGATTTCTGCCATTCCTCCAATGACACAGCTGTCCACATCTTCTGACACTGGGTTAAATTAAAATGCGAGACTGGACTACAAAGACACAGATTTTTCATAAGTTTTCTTCTATACGCTTGAACTCTTATCAGCTTGGGATTTGTGGTTTTCTTTTACTTTAGCTATATTCATCCCAAATAGAGCTGCAAGTGAAAGGGACAATGGCATACACTGGACAGGGGTGGATAGGACCAGGATACGTGGAAGGGACAATGGCATACACTGGACAGGGGCAGACAGGACCAGGATACGTGGAAGGGACAATGGTATACTCTGGGCAGAGGTGGACAGGACTAGGATATGTGGTAGGCATCATGGTATACACTGGATAAGGGTGGACATGACCAGGATATGTGGAAGGGATCGTGGCATACACTGGACAGGCGTGGACAGGACTAGGATATGTGGAAGGGACAATGGCATACACAGGAAAGGGGTGGACAGGACCAGAAAATGTGTAAGGGATCGTGGCATACACTGGACAGACGTGGAAAGGACCGGGATATGTGAAAGGGACAATGGCATACAATGAACAGGGTTCGACAGGAGCAGGATATGTGGAAGGAACCATGACCAACACTGGACAGAGAAGGACAGGAGCCGGATGTGGGCAAGAGGAATTTAAAGGAGCATTTAGGGAAAGCTGTGAGGAATGAGCATTAAGGGGCGTGGCATAAGACGGGGTCTTACCCGTGAACAGCTTGGTTACGGCTCTGTTCTGGCGCCGGGCAGAGCAAATGAGTAGGAGCCAGGGAGGGAGCAGTTGATGAAGGGTACCCAGGAGCTCAGCGACGGTGTAGGGGGAGCCTGTGGCACAGTGCTGGTCCACCTCGCCTAGTGGGCTGCCTTCATCCACTGAGTCCACCAGGATGAAGACAGGCTGTGGGGGAGGATCCAGAGCCAGGAGCGGCAGCACCACACACCTGGGGGGAGGCAAATGGGGGCACTCTTACCGAAGATGGGGCAAAGCGGGGACATCGCACTAACGATTAGGGCCCCAAATGGGGAATCAAATTCCCCTTCAAACAGCATGTGCATGCAATCTTTCAAATCAGTAACTTCTCTCAACTCATTACATATCATCATTTCGACAAGTTCTTAGAGAGTTACAAAGTACGACTAATCACACTGTATTTCAACTTCATGCATCATTTTTCTTATCCATGGTATAGTTATACCAACACTTGGACTAATTAAGCGACAACAACCAGCTGGAACCAATAAATGAACCAATAATTAGCACGTGTAGGTCTGAGTTTGGTCTAACATCACAGACTTGCAGGGTTATTACAAGATTATTTATAAAAAGCTATTTCGCCAGAAGCTATATTACCACAGCAACATTTATAAGCTTTTCATGGTTAATTTCACATAACCAAATGAACTTAAAAAATCCTCATAAAACAGTCCACAACCCTGACTAGGATAAAAATTTGCTTTCATGGTGGGATCAACGCAGTATTACACAGGCCAATATCTTTAATTTTAGGCTGCGTTCTGAAGATAAGAATATATTTAATAGCTTTTAATTTTGCACATTTGTACAGTGGTTAAAGCTATGTTTTTAGCAACGAGGCAGAAACTTCTTAGAGACAGACGCATACCCAGGACCACCAGTGCGTACACCTGGGTATTAGCTCAGCACTAGAGGAGCTGTGCAGGGACCCCAGAGTGCAAACAAGAGCCCCCACGCCGTCTGACACGGTGCTCCAAGTCCAGCACAATCTGTTCCCCACCTCAGCCCAAGGTTTGTCTCTCTAATGCGCTGATTTCCTGCCTCGTTTGCATAGCTTGTAGGCATTCGGCAGAATGGCAAGCAGAATGTCATTTGAGAGAGTCCCTCCAGGATCTTCTGCCTAAATTATGTCAGTTCCTGGACAGCGGGCCGCTAATTGGACATTCTGAGATGAGCCTCTCAGGTGGGTTTTTGAAGAGTTGCTTCGAGCAGCAGGCAGCAACTCGAGACAATGTCAGCTTGTAAACAAATTCTAATTAGTAGATATGAAGGCCTGAGTTCTACGCGGAGAATAGAACCACATGCAGATTCCACAATATTAGTTAAAATAACAAAAAACCTTAGTTTTACTTCCCTTTGGGTTCTTAATTCCTCGTATCCATTAAGAAAAATGTCAAAGTTGTACTGGAGCACATTGCTTACTCAGTCTCTTCACAGTCCCATAAAAAGACATAATTTACTCCACTTTCTGCTAAAAGGTGCTGCAGGGTGACGAAGCTACTTGTTGTAGCACCTAGATCAGTTCTGACAGGGGTGTCAGTTTAAGGTGCTGCCAAGCAGTGAATAAGAAAAAGCAACTGAAACCAGATTTTCTGCAAAGCTACAGGTTTCAGGTGAGGTTAAAGTAAATCATATTCTCCATATGTACCCTATGCCATCTCATTCTAGGGCTGAATCTCGATTTGTACCCTATACAATCTCATTCTAGGGATGAATCTCGATACCATCGATTCACAGCCCTATGCCATCTCATTCAGATCATGGTCCTCGAGGTCCGAGCACTGCTGGTTTTCCAGCCTTCCTTTACCTGTGAGCCAAGTGTGAAGCCTCTGACCAATCAGAATCAGTAATTATTAAACTAACTACCTGGGAGAACTGAAAACAAGGCCTGGATTTGGAATCAAGGTCCGGATTTGAAGAACCCTGTCCTATGCCATCTCCTTCTTACATGACTGATTCTGCCATGTCTGCAATAGCTCAGAGATCTGTAGCATCAAACCAAGCACTCGCCCTTTTCTCCCTAAGCTACACCAACAGACAGCAGACAGGACTGCTTTACAGCAAACAGGACTGCTTTACAGCAGACAGGACTGCTTTACAGCACATGAAGGGAAGAGGAAGCAGAAAAACAAGCGAAATAATACGGAGCAGAAGAGGTTTAGATTCACGCTTAGCATTCGTTATATTTGAACGAGCTGTTTGTTAAAAATCAGGTGTCTGCTCTTTCTGCTCTGCAAAGTTGATGTGAGTCGCATTTCAGTAACGATCATACTGTCAGTGTTGCATGATGCGCAAATTTTGACCGATACTCATATTTTTATCTAATATCATCGCCACCAATATGGGGGGGGGGGGGGTTGCCAATCGTGAAACTTGCCACCGCATATTAGTGGAATGATGTTTTTTATTCTGTGGAAAACGAATGATCGATCTGCAGGCAAGATTTAATTATGAATCATAAACATGTCACCGGCCGGTACTTTGAGACCTCTTATTTAACTGATGATTAATCCAATGAAACCCATCATCCTCCATGCCAGAAATGGATGAACGTCCAATGCGATCTTCTTCATTATTTCAGTTGTTGTCTCTTTAGCTTCGCCGCTGTTAACTTTGAATATTGATAAAATTTAAATATGGACTACAATTATTGGCCAAGACTGACATATCAGACTGGTGCCGATATCTTGATATTTTACAAATATCAGTTGATACTTTTCTGTTAACAGATGTGTCGTGCAAGGCTGCACTTTCACAAAGACACTATGCAATGCAAAAAGAGAGAAATGTACAAGGAAATCAAGAAAATCACAATTTTAATTCTGAGTGAAAAAGTTGGTGGTTCATATTTTACCCAGAATTGTGCAGCCCTAGTATATAGTCACAGAAACTTCCAGAAGCTGTGAATGCTGGGAGTCTAAACAGCTAACAGAATGGATAGGGGTTCTCTGTCAAAGGTAAGACTGGGGACATATTGGGGGGAACTGTGAGGGCTGACAAATGCAGCAAGCCAGACTCCATTACCTCTCTGTTGCCTGGAAGACAAGAAAAATATCCCTGTCTCCAAGGAAAACTGCCACAGTGTGCCATCTGTAGGGCCGTACAAAACTGACTCAATGCTTGCCTTCTGCATGCATTTATGGATAATTAAGAGTATTCTTGGATGTGGTAGTGGTATGACTTATAACTCCTGATGTATCTATTAAGTTCAGCTGCAAGAACCATTTAGTGCGAAAACGGATGAACAGACGCCCATACGTGTGCAAGCAGGCTCCACAGGTTTCTTTTTCTTTTCCTGTTTACCTACCGTGCAAAAAAAGCTCAGTAGCGGTGAGAACAGAAACAGACAATATGTTTTAGCTTGCTACCTAGCTGGCTATCCCGTGGCCAAAACACCTGCCAGCCATATTTTTTAAAAAAGAAAAATCGTTGCAGATTGATCCAGTATATTCTGCATACACACCCCCCTTCTGATGCTAATGAAGTAAGGATTTGAACGTCCGCGTCGAATAATGCTTGTAAGAGCAGGACTCTGATCAGTGAATCCTAAGTGAAGCTTCTGCTCAGAGTCTCTGAGACAGCATTAGATCTAAGGAATGGTGAAGGGTAGAAGATACCAGATGTGAAGCTCACCTGTTGAACTACACACTATAGAAATCATTATGAAAAGACATTATATTCTTCAACTAGGGAAGTCTTTACCCCTTTCGCACAGTTGGTTATTTATAGCGGAGCAAGTCAGTGGGCACAGTGACTCACCGGGAAGCACTGAAGGGCTATACATCTCCCTGTTTCCTCCAGTTAAACCAGTTTTCCCTGACAGTTAAAACCATGCCACAAGGCAAATTGGTGTCACTAAATTTCCCACAGCGTCTGTGTGCCCTGTGATGGACTGGCATCCTCTGCAGGACCCCCGACCTCGGGCTCAGTGTCTCACCATGACCCTGGAAAGTTTAAGAACTTCTGTAAAAAGGATACAGTGCTGTATGTCAGTCTGGGACAGCGAGGGTATTTCTGGAGTTTGAACTTTATGAGTTCAGGTCGCAAGTTCATATCTTTTAAGCACTCTACCACAGCAGGACTATGCCCTCCTTAAAATAACCCCAGATGAACCCTCTACCATCGCTCAGTGCCTTTTTAGTACCTGTGACGTAATGCTAAACTGCAAAAAATTGGAAGAAAACAAACAGTACTGACAATGCACAAAAGAGCCACAACTTGTAATTCCACAATGCTGAGCTCCAGCTATGAGTGATGTCAACAGCTACTCAGTAATGACCGCAATAATGGAGCGACCATGTTAGCATTAGCACCTCATCATTTATACAGGCCGATATTTAGCCTCTACACCAGTCACCCCAGTGTTACCATTAACAGTCTGATGTTTGTAATGCCTATACTCGATACATATGTGCTGGAACATCTTTAGTCTTTGATTCAGATTATTTGCATCTACTGCAACTTTCTTTTTTTGCGCTCATCTCATGTTTAACTTTCCTGAATCAAACATTTTCTGGCAGAGGTTTAACATGTTTTATCGATTAAGTACCTAGTCATGTGTTTCACTAAAACAGTGCATTTGGTTAGTTACAGTATATGTGTATAAGGAAGATTTTACAGCAGTTAATGATGGTGAAGTTATTTAATATTTTGGTAAATGGTTTGGCCACTTAAGAGTAGAACTGTGGCCTCACACTTTTAGGGTTGTGGGTTCTGTTGCTGCTCCCGGCTATCAGTGTATGGAGTGGGTTTTATTCTGGATGCTTCGACTTCCGGCCACAGCACAGAAGTGCGTGGTAAATGATCAGCTGTATATCAGCATGTACCTAGTGATGTACTAGCATCTTGTATAAAGAGTTCCCTGTGCTTTCTGCGGTGGACTCCAGCCTTGTAAAACTGCAGTGTGCAAGAGGCTTGGGAAAATATACTATAATAGATAATTACTATATTATACTGGACATCAAAATGTAAAAGCAGGAATAAGAGCTACAAAAGGGCTTAAAATGCAGCATTTCAGAAGCTGTGATGTATTATCTTGCCCCATTGCATCTACAGTATCTTTGCATCCACCATTGATATATATCCGTTAGGGGGGCTCAGGAACATTTGTATCCATCTATGACAATTATCAATAGACAATCTAGGTTTTTCCATAACTAAATTATATGAAAACTGACAGACTGATATGTGGATGTATTATTCATTTTTGAGCTGTGTTGACGTGTGTTTGTGTATATGTGCACATACACTTGATGTACATTTCTAACATCAAATATCAGCTTCTTAACAAGACAAAAAAATGCTACATTTAACTGACATTCTATTAACACGGTCTGCATCTGAATGCAAAATCAAGATGTTACACCACTGCAAAATCCTTTAATCAAAATTCAAAGACAGATGCGCCACATGAATCACTCTGAGGTTTCAACAACTTCATCATCAGGAAGATTATGGTGCTTCAGTTATCGAAATCAACAAAAAAATTGGCACTGAGGGGATTTTTTTTTCCAACACCAAAGACTGTGAAGGACACAATTCTGAGGACGGTGACCCTGCTGGTTTGCATCTCTAAGGGAAGCGATCATTTCTGCTGATTCATAATGCTGCCAGCAGTCTAGTCTTATCTGAACTGATGAGGAAGATCATGTTTTGCTTTATAACAGCTACCTTCCAACTTAAATATATCCACTGCTGTTCATTATATCTAACCAGGAACTCACTTTCCAAGAGGTGCCACATCAACAAATTGATATAACTCCATTTGTTTAATATATTGTGCCATTTTATTCAATGTAATTGCAAAACATTACCAAATTCATGCACAATATTTTTTTAAAAGGGTAATTAATATGATATAACATTCAGGTAAATGCCAGACAAGTGGGAAGTAACAGTAATCCTTTACACAACTGTCAATAGGCCAGTTTATTGAAGGATATCGCCCTGCCGTAGACCAAAGATTCTTAGCGCAATCTGCTTCACTCAGTTTTCAGCTACCTAAATGTTTAAAAGGATCGAAATCAATTAATCACATTTAACTTTTAGTTATTAATCAGACAAACCCAATTTATACTATATTTAAAGGTGGGCATATTCATTACGTTATATGCATCTGAATATGTGCAAAAATATAACTCACTTTTCTTTCTGAAGCAACCTTTTGCATACATGATTACCTAACAGGTACAAATGAAGTAGAATTCTGGGCACATTAATGCCATTTAAGCCATTAACATTTGCTGAATTACATATTCAAAGTCTCTGAATAGCGACTGCTTCATTTCCTTTTGAGATCAGACACGCCATTGTCTTTTAGTGTGTGCCTAAGCCTTATACATATTTCAGAACTAATTAAACTGATGCTTGAAAAAGCAAATTAACTTGATATTACAAATGTACTAAAAACTATTTCAAATCATTTTGGTATCACACTGAATTGGTTGGGAAAATATGTTACAGGGAAATGCTCAGACTGTGCAAAGCCTTAACATCATCATCCATATACTGTATATACAATGTGTAAGATATAATGTCATAAATAAATACATAATTTTAATAATAATAATGATAAAACATTTAATCAGGAATAAACCATTCACTCGCGGGAAGCTCCAAGATGCCGGGGAACCCAGAAAAATGCCATGACTTCTCATATCTACTGTTTTATTTTCACTTTGCCTACAGGCTAAACTGAGACCTGCATGTGTCACTCCATATGTCACCCCATGTGTCACCCCATGTGTCACTCCATGTGTCACCCCATGTGTCACCCCATGTGTCACTCCATGTGTCACCCCATGTGTCACTCCATATGTCACCCATGTGTCACCCCATGTGTCACTTCATGTGTCACTCCTGAACACCCCCTGCTTCTCCCCAAGGTAAGAGCACCTTTTTATAATCTAAGCCAAATACAGAAATAACAGAATTTTATGTATCACATTCATGCTTGGGTTCGGGGTTGTGTTTGACTTTGGGTTCAGGGTTGTTTTTGACATTGGGTTCAGGGTTGTGTTTGACTTTGGGTTCAGGGTTGTGTTTGACTTTGGGTTCAGGCTTGTGTTTGACTTTGGGTTCAGGCTTGTGTTTGACTTTGGGTTCAGGCTTGTGTTTGATTTTGAGTTCAGGCTTGTGTTTGACTTTGTGCTGAAGTTTAGGCTGAGGTCTCATTTCTGTACAGGACTAGGCTCCATCTGGGCTCAGGGTCTAGACCTGGATTTAATAAGTCACTGGGTTTGGGAATCATGCTGGCCTGCTGGTTATCACTATGATCATATACACACATGCATCGTATGAACCTCAGGACACTGGCACACATTCTTCTACCAGACAATCAATCACTTTATAGAAACCAGACATTCCTGGAAAAATCTGCATCCCTCCTCATGGAACTGATTTTCTACCAAACTGTCTTTAATAATCTTCTTCCCTAAAGACCTGGCAAGGGCTGAGTAAGCTGCCACTTTGTAGTTTGGGTTTGTTTACTGTTTTCATTTTGCCTAAGTAGCTTCCTTTGTAGTCATGGGAACGCTGGCATGAGTCACACAAGTGACCACAGAGGGACACCGTCCTTCTTCATGTGTGTCATACACAAGCTCTCTTCCCCAAGGGCACTCTGAGGTCACATCCACGGGGATACATACCCACGCACAGATTTCTTGTCTTTCACGATGTTATGTGATTCAGTTATATGCCAACGTGAAGGTCCAAATTCCAGAAAATCACGAAGTCGCTGGCAGATGGATGGAAACAGCCTGTCAACCATCAATCCTAAGGAACATTCCAGTGGATATCCATGCCATACAACATGGCCCACGGTAGGGTAGCAGAAAGCGTTGTGGGTGACACACGCGCCAAAGACTGATCAATTCATTCGCCAAAGGCGAAAAGCTTCACTGCATATTAATACCCCCCGTAACTGCTTTACTCAAAGCATTTCGAAGAAGAATTTATCATCGAAAAACTCCATTTCAGCGTGACTGCAAAGAACAGCCAAAGGGGTTTTATTCACTTGAACAGATTTGCCTCATGATTCACACCTCCGTGGCTCTGATTTCTGAGGGCCTCACGCTGACAGAGGCATCGTCTAAAGAGATCCGATCTGGAAACACACCTATTACCACGATGCAAAGCACAGTCTGGCTCTTGCTTAATGGTCAACTGTGAAGGCGACAATATGGCATGCTGCAACGGTCTGGATTGCATCAGGCTACTCGTGAATTCTTGGCCCTTTGAATTCTGCATTTGTGACACAACACAGTTATATTGCAAAAAGTATGTTGCGATGTAAATAAAAGCATCTCCATGATAAAAAGATTCTTTTCCCCTTAGTATTGAACTAATTTGCTCATCTGGTAGTGGAAATTATGATTCCCAATTTGTTCCATAAACAGTTTGTGTTTTAATGAATCTGATCATTTCTACAGGAAGGAAAGTGCGACGTGCAGTGGCTAGCACTGTTGCCTCACACCTCTGGGGCCCGGGTTCGAGTCTCCGCCTGGGTCGCATGTGTGTGGAG
>JAODKE010000055.1:5597430-5614390 GCA_026779605.1 Mormyrus hasselquistii
CTTGCACACAAGAATTTCACTCACAGGCAATGTACCATGTACTGTACTGTGATGTGACAATAAAAGTGATTTGATTTTAAATAAATGCACCCTGGCATATACTCTGTCCTTCAGGCTTCAGGTTCATCACTATTCTGTACCTGCTGGTCCTATGCAGGGGTGCAGGGGTCCACAGCTAAATATTATTATTATTATTATTATTATTATTATTATTATTATTATTATTATTATTATTATTGGTGGTGGTGGTAGTTATGTGATATGGCTGGAATGTTAGAATCTATCTTTCACTATAACTCAGTCCAACGCTCACAGGAGTGGTGAGCTTACCCAGAATCCTGCAGTGCCAAAGCAGTCATTCCCAGGCCGCTGGGAAGCTCCCATCTTCGGACGGCGCCACTCGCCCCTCCCAGCTGCTGATTCAGGACTGAGCAGATGTGCCTTGTCATTCCAGGCCGGGGCGCTTATCTTCAGCATTAATAATCCTCGGAAATGAGGGTACAGTTTAAAAAACGCTTCTGCTGACGGGGGCTTCCGATATGCCGAAGTGCAGCAATGGGCAGCTGTTTTTGGGAAAAACTTAATGGCCTGTGAGTGTTACTGAGTGTGCAACGAGAAGCTCTGGACAGTACAAAGACAGATCTCTCACAGAGGTAGCTGGGAAAAAAGAAGAGATTACAGTAGGGGAGCCTCTGTTCTTGATAATCACACATGTGATGGACTCACTCACTTTGTATGTTTATTGTTGTTTTGGGCTGGAATACACAGGGCTGACATTCTCAAGGAGGAAATATTAAAAATAAAAGGGTCGAGTTTTCTTCCTGACTCTGTCGCACACGGTCTCAGGCTCTGTGGCTTTTATCTTGCAACAATCGGCAGTCAACCTTGAAAATCTGAGATGTTATGACTACACATGATCAGATTGCTGTCGAACAGGAGACACAGTTCTGCCTGCATTGCGAGTCGGGGACGTAAAAGGAGGCGCGGAATGGCGGAATACCACGGCCTGCGTTTGCTTGGGGTTCTATCAGGAATCCTGTCAGAATGGGCAGGTGGAGAGGTGTGATAACTGCATTTAGTCCCGCTGCGCCTTTAGAACGTAACAACGCATCAGCGGCAGGAGTGCCTGACTGCCTGTCCATTTCACAATACTTGGGCGCTTGTAGTGAATTTCAAAGTCTATGATCTCTGAGCCCAGGTGGACTTGGTAATATTGTAAAACCCAGGTGAGCGAAGACGCTGCCCGTCGATTAATCGTGGATCTCCTCCTTCTCTTCGCGAATGCGGCGGGAAACGAAGCAGATAGAAAAATGGAATGAGATTGGGATCGAGAACATTCCAGCAGCAGATTATAGTTGCACAAAAGACTTCAGATCTTCAGGTCTTTCTACCCCTAACGCTTAAACCAAGAGCTGATTGAGTTCCATTATTTACATATTTATCTTAATGCACCCAGCACTGAAGTTTTCTCCTTAGCATACTAAATAAAAAAGTCCATTAAAGTCTTCTAAATCAGTGTTTCTCAACACAGTCCTCGGAGGCCCCAGGACGGTCCATGTTTTTGCTACCTCCCAATCCACATTTTTGCTCCGTTGCATTAAATTGTGTTTAGCCTCACCTGAAAAAACACAGGATGAACTGCATCTCGTACTGCTTCAGAACCGGAACACAGCATCTCCTTTTTCAATACGGGATGAGTGGAAAATCTAGGTTTAAAATGCCTGCCTGTATGTTTTATAAAATATTATGCTATTAATATATAATTCTGTTGTGTGGTTCTCTGCCATATATAGCTGTTCTATGAGGTGATACATGGGTTCCACACTGATAAAAAAGGAAAGAAGCGTATTAGCAACTTTTGTTTTTTTTTTTTAATAAAGGAACGAGTGGGTGAGGGGTTTTTCATGCATTCCGCATGAAACCAAAGCCCGATCCTTTCACCTTTATCTGATGCGGCGCTCAGACCATAAACGCTGCTGCTTTACTTGGTGATAAGATCACCTGGATGGCTTTAGGCAAATGTGTGAATCTGCCAAAGTATATTAACTGTGCAGCGCCACCACATGTCACAAGGGGATGGAATTATCCACACCTGATATCTTCACACATTATTAAATGAAGTTTTACTTGAAACTGGATTCTCAACTTGTTCTAAGTATAAACATGAATAGAGAAGCAATTGCTGAGGCATGACCTCTAATCTCTAGCCAGTCTTTACCATTCACCGATTCTTGAAAACTTTGGCAAAAACACAAATAACATTTTCATGAATAAAAAGAACTAAAGTTATAATTAGGTGGTCCTTTGCACATATATAAGGTTCTTTTATAGGCGTTTTTTTTTTTTTTTTTTTTTTTATTTAATGATTATATGCTGGCCAATTGCCTACAAAATCAGTTGTCCTCAGATTGGGGATAATCATTTCAACTTGATTAAATAAACAAAAAGTAATAATTGAATTGAATAATATCTTTACCACATGAAAGAGTACATTGTAATATGTATTAATAACTAAACAGTGAGCTTTGAACAATATTCACTTTTACTTTTTGGTTGCTGAAAATGTGTCCCACATATTCGTCACCACCATCAGATATTTATAAAAAGCAATAAAATCAGGCAACTACAAGGTCAACTACATTCCTGAGGACCCCCATTTTCATACCGTCAGCTCTACTGTATGCTTCAAGATGACTCAAGATCCTGCAAGTTTGCTATTTTCTCTTAAACTTGTTCATATTTTTGGACACTGCTACTGTCACAGCCATAAGGAGTAGTGCATGCTAAGCCTGTGTGCCCGTAATCGCAAGGTCGCCAGTTCAAACCCAGCCTCAGCATGTCTGCGGCTCCTTGAGCAAGGCCCTTAACCCCCAGCTCCCTGGGTGCTGTCATGGGTGGCTGCCCTTCATGGATAGCTTGCTTACAAAAGAGCAAGACGAGGGAGGCGTAAAAGACAATTTCCCCACGGGGATAAATAAGGTAATGATTATTATTATGAAGCGGCCAGCAATAGAGGGGAAAGGAAACGGCTAATGTGAAGAACTCACGCATATCATGGGAAAGAGCAGGTTTTGTCACCACGTCAGGTTTTCTGTATGGCGGCGGCGACCAAAACCTCCAAATGGTCCTCAGCGGAGGCTAGAATATAATTGTTGATCACAATAAATACCAAGATGACCCACAATGTTTCATTAACGTCTTTTGTATTTTTTATTTATGTAATTCCCCCTTACATTTCTTCCATATCGTCCAGCCCCAGGGGAGGGGGGTTACGGGAGGGGTTGTGCCTTCCCCCTCTCTCTCAATTCACTATTATGCCACGTTCATCCGGCTTACAGTACGTCATCCAACACTCACAACATCCCCCCAAATCCCCCGCACCCCCCAAATCATTACACTCAACTTTGACTTTATGTTGACAAAATCAAAGTAATAACTGAAAAAAAAGCCTATTTTAGGAAAAAATACAAAATGAGGAGATAGCACCGGTACATTGCTGAACAGCCAAGACCTTGGTCTATAGTGATATACCTTCAGATTCTGTAGTTTAAGTAACTTTTTATTTTCAGAATTAAAACCTGTTTTATCCAAATTCCCAAGAATTCATTCTGGTTTTAGACATACATCTGATTGAGCATGGCCATGTCTCTCCTTGTCATCTATGGTTAGATTCTGTCACACCTTTTTACTGACGTTGCTTCTGGCCACGTCTCCTCATCTAAGGTTAGCATTTAGGCAGGTGGTATTTGTACCCGGTGTCAGTAGGCAACAATTCTATTTGCACCCGGGGTTTGTAGCCAATGTGGCTATTTGCACCCAGGTGTGTACAACAATACAGGCAGATGCCATTTACACCCGGGTGTATAGAACAGGCAGATGCTATTTGCACCCGGGTGTATACAACAGGCAGATGCTATTTGCACCCGGGTGTATACAACAGGCAGATGCTAAATGCAACCGGGTATATACAACAAGCAGATGCTATTTGTACCCGGGTGTATACAATGAGCAGATGCTATTTACACCCAGGGCTGTCCGTGGGCCTGAGCTCCCGGTCAATCCCACTCAGGTCCCTCTTAAAATTCACAGATGATTTCAGAAAATCTATGCAGTCCCCCCCCCTTCCCCCCCCCCCAAGTAGCCTGCTCTCCATGTGTCACACATACTGTAAGAGGGGAATTCTCCCCCACTGTGAGAATTGAATTTCAGTCCCTGCAGCTCATGCCAACAATTGTTAGCGACATTTCATCGTGCCCTCAGCTAATTAACTATAGCAGTAGCTGACTATAGCACACGGGTGCATTTTGTGTTTCCTGTACCCAACCTTTAATATTTGCATCCCGCTTTGGTGCCTTCAGCTGCTGTTGGGACGTGCAGCACAGTGTTTGCCTTTTTCGTGCAGCTAGACGGATCACAGACACAGAGGCTTAAGCCACTGAGTCACACGCTGCCCCCTTGATGCATTATAAAGGTATTTATCTGCTTTAAGTAAAGTGTTACCCCATTTTCTTTCTTTGTGACCATCTTCTCATACCAGCCTTTCAAATCCTTTGTTGACCTTGGATATCGGGTCATTTCATACAGTAAGTCACTGGAATCTGTTGACCGACACACTTCTGATATTGGAATTACGGGGCACTTCTATTAAGTTTAGGCTAAAATAACTGCAATTATAATCTTCTGTTACTCACATGATCAGGATCTGCTCCATTTCAGGGTTTTTCACATATTCTCCCGCTGCCCAGAACCAACCCATTCAGCTATTTAATGACAGAACCATCGATTGAGCTGAAGCAGGAGACATCTTTGCTAAATGACTAAATTATCTCTATTCAGTTCCTGTTCAGGGATTTTTCATCAATCTAAATTACTCTGTCCCAGCTAACTTGATTATTTTTATTGGTTGTGATAAATTAGATTTTCTTTAATATCATTTGATTTTAAAATAGCAGCGAGAGCAGTGAAATGAAAACACACTCAGAGTCAGTTTAGATTTAAAGTCTATCTACATACTGATACTTAAGAAAACGCTGCATATCTTGTGATCCATATCATCGAATTACTTTGAAATTACAAAGGTACCAGAAAATATAAAAGGAGACATAAATTCCTGAGAGCGTAATTAGGGAGCAAGAACTGCAGCCCACACTGACATGAAACGAACCACTTTTGCAGTAAATCATCAAGAAATGAGTGGTGGGAGGATTCCTCACGAATGCAGTGAACGGACTTCAAAGTAGCGCAGCCGTTTCATCTGTGGGCCCTTTCCAGTGAAGGCCGGCCACATCGAGCTGGTTATGACTTATATTAGCTAATTAATCACCTGGGCCTGCCTTCTGATAGGCTGGCGGGGGGGCCTGCCTTCTGATAGGCTGGCGGAGGTGACACTGTGAGGCTCGAGTCCCGGCTTCACGTTGCATTGGTTTAGTAATTTCCTCATCATCTTCCTCACCCGTTTCCTCATCCTGAAGTCTCCTTCATGCATTTACCCCCCAGCGTCTGCAGTGCTCGTCTGCAGTGCTCGTCTGCAGTGCCCAGCACAACGGGCATCCGGATGATGCGAGGACGATCGAGGCTTTTCTGTCTTGTTTCTTTACACTTATTAGCATAGTTAGCATCTGCTAACCCTTGGCTAATAAACAAAAAATGCAGTTTGAAATGGATGGTCGACAGTGAAAGTTAAACACAAAAAAAAGCAGGAGAAAATAATCTATCACGCTAACGGCTATCCGCTGTAATTTTCTATGCATTGAGTTGGTCCTCAAGGGGCCGTTGGCCCAGTGATACTCGCTGTGAAGTGACGGTCAACGAGCAAAGTCGGCAATCAAAGCATTCTTGTAGCTACTCGTCCAGGCTATAATATCCCAGTTAGAGGTACGTTCATACCTGAAGCCTTCCCAGAGAAACACGGGAACATATTGTCACTTATTTTTGTAAAAACAGAGTTTAAATTTGATAGCTCCATTTTGTCTAAAACCATCCTCCCTTTACAATCTCTGCTCCCCTGTAGCACTGCTTTCACGCGATGAAGGCCAGGTGGACATGGTAGAGGGGCCTCATTAATGTACGGAGGTTAATTAAAGCAAATGAACCCTCCAAGAAAACACTACCATACGGCTGAATTTGGCACGGCAGCAACTAGCTCAGTGAGAATGTGCTTAATTGGGGGTACTGGGTGGGCTATGTATGGAGTCAGGCTGCTCCAACAGATACCCAGTGGGCTGTCAGTCATCGTGAAGCTCCATCCACTCCCACCCAAACAGACAGTAAAAAAATGGCCCAGCTGTAAAAGGAAGCCAGTGTCAGCCTATCTATCTGCATCCTGCTGTGTGAGAGGGAGTGGTAACGGGACAGGACTGGTTAGGAGGGAACTGGAAAGCTGGGTATGGGGAGAAGAATTAGGTTAGGAGTGAACACAATAAGGGGTTAGCAGAGAACACAATAAGGGGTTAGCAGTGAACATAATAAGGGGTTAGCAGTGAACACAATAAGGGGTTAGCAGTGAACACAATAAGGGGTTAGCAGTGAACACAATAAGGAGAGATGGCAAGAGAAGCAAAAGTACAACTTCTGGACTTGATTTTTATGCGCAGGGGAATGTGCACTGCCTTTAAATCAACATGCAGTTTAGGTGTCCCAACTTGTAATGAATTTGTCAGAATGAGTAAACTGGTCATATGAACAGAATGCCTTTTCATTGTCAGGTGCTGAATGCTGAAGACTGGAAAAATCAGCCCTTCCTCTCGTGCGACTGTCACTCTGAATTTGCCGGGATAAAATCTGCACTCTTGGATTGAGCAGACCAGGGACTTTAATTCCATCCTTGTTTGACTCGGTCATATCAGTAGCTGATAAGACGTCAATGTTTGTGCCTCAGAAGATTACGAGGTCACCGTATGGCACTCCGATGTGAATTAATCTGTTTTTCTTTCTCTCTCTTTTTTTAAATTCAATTTTACAGTCCGGTGGATCTCCTTATGTTATAGTATTTTAAACTAGCTTCTTCGATTTATTCTGTTATTAAGTGGATGTTATCTTACAGCGGCGTAATCCTTCTGAATAGGTCGGTCTGCAGAATAAATTTGATGCACTGCTTCTTGCGCGTCTGGAGCTGAAAGGACAAAAAAAAAGGGAATTTGTGGTGTTAAGTGTCTTGCGAATGAACGGCTATTATTCTGACACATGGATCAGAGCACAAAGCCTGGCATGAGGCGTGGGCCTAATCCAGGCCGCTTGAGCTCGCACGTAATTTCACACACATTTATTTCCCTGCAGCGCATGATAATTAAGGGCATAACAGGCACAAATAGCCACTTCATGCGTCTAGTGGCAGAAGTGTTGAAAAGGCTGACGTGATTGGCCACCAGCGATGTGCGGCCTATTCAGGTTCGGGGCTGGGAGGTCGTAGCTATAAGGCCCAAGCGTGTGTTTACGGCCGTCTTTTTAGTGCATGTTTAGTTTTCACGGCCAAATGTGAAGACACTTTAGAAGGTGGGAGGGCCCCGCCATTTGCAGTGGGTCATCTGCAGTGCTGAGACGCCGCGAACTGGACATTATCTGCCAACGATGGAGGCTGATGAGTCCTTTATGCGTGGGTGACAGCATATACATTTGTGTAATCATGACAACAAGTTTATAGTGCTAGATGTAATTATAATTTTTCATGCTTAGTTCCTGGAAACTGATAAAAATGGTCACTGTTGGAATAATGCTCTAGTCCCTCACATGAGCAATGTAAGTCAGACACACACTGTACATACTGTAAATACGTCAGACAACTGTACATACTGTAAATACGTCAGACACGCACTGTACATACTGTAAATACGTCAGACACACACTGTAGCATTTTGCTGCATATTTTATCGGTCCCAGAGTGATGGTTGTATTTGTTACTGATCCTTTTCGATGGACCCATACTGCGATGGATGTTTCGCTTTTCGTCTCGCCATAAACACAGCGTTCACACGCTTAAAAAACAGGGTGTGAAAAACAACATAGTACTGAGGCAGGACATGGGCAGCATTCTGCACAGAGGACGGCTTCAGCCATCGTATAAACGTATCTCCACTTATTACGGTGTGTTGGTGAGGAAGGGCACCACCCAGCCTTTCCAGTTTGTTACATTTTCTATCACATAATCGTTGTTAGTTGTTTTCTTAGGTAATTTATCCCCTCAATTCATCCCACACTCGAGAGGTTTTTGAAAGTCCCATGTTGAAAAGTCTTGTGCTTGTTTGGCGGTTCCCTTTGCCACTAAAAAAGGCTTCTTTGTTGTGTCTTCATGAATAATTGTGTTTTTGCAGTTTTGCTTGGGCCCACTGGTTCCCTTTTCACCCTGAAAAGGAACATTTCAAAGATGCCTGGCTTCCCCCTTTCCAAATTCCCCAAGGTCCACTGTTCTGTGTTGGACCAGAGCCCTTTCACCCTACAGAACGCCATTAAAAGAACACGTTCATTACAGTCATCCATGTGCGAATGGACACAGTTAAAGGTAATTGCCAAAGTATCTGCACCTGTAGTGTGAGCGAATGCATGTTCAGAGTCGTTCTGTGTGAGTGATAGTGTGTGCATGCAATGTTAGGAGGTGGAAGAACCTTATGGGCACAGAGAGGCTGTAGGACCACAGGAGAACGTGGTGTCGGTGGTGTTGGGGGGGGGGGGGGGCTCTCGACGTGTTTGCCCCCCCCCGGCCCCCTTGCCGTCAGCGTTGTTTGGGCGGCGTTTCCTTTCGCTCACCACACGGTCCAGCGAGCTCCGCCCCCCCCCGAGCTGTGGCAGCCTTACTCAGGAGCTCATTGCTATTCTGTGCTGGTTGAGGATGACTTCAAACGCAGAGCCCTGTATTATACCTGGGGGGGGGTGTTAAAGAGCTTCATGAAACGTGGACGCATCAAGCACGCGAAGCCTGTGTCTCAGCAAAGCGGAAAACACACCACAGTTGTTATTAACAAAAACAACAGAATATAGACTGACAGTTTCAGAAACAAATCCTCCTATTCCCATGAGTGCCCTTCAGGTGTAGAAAATATTACTTTCCAGATGACATTATTCATTCCATGTAGTATTCTCTAAATGTGTTTGAATGATTTTTGGCACCTTGACAGGGAAATGTTTTTTAAAAATCTATTATTCTACGTTCCTTATTCTGATATGATTACCTTTCAGGAAAAATGTTCAGAAGGGACGTTAAATATGCTGTGAGAGATTTAAAAGTCAGTACAAACTAAGAGGAGACAGTCAGTGAGTCTGACAGTGGACTGTGCGTTAATCCCTTTCATTTTCAAAAAAAAAAAACAATCTTTTGCCTTTGAACACTTTTTTTTCCCAGATCACAGATAGAAAGATAAATAGTGAGAATTTCATAAAGTTGCAGCAAGAGAAATAGCAACAGAAAACAAGACGGTATAATAGGAATTCAAAAGGCAGAACAGAAATATATACAGTCGACTGTTCTGTACAGTGCTTGTTTGGATGACCTCAAGCGTGTTTACGGCAGCCTCTCATGTCATGTCGCGCAGTGATCATGCAGTGATCATGCAATGGTCATGCAGTGGTCATGCAGTGATCACACAGTGATCATTACATCACGTTTCTCATACCGTTTCTCTTTGCCTCACACCAAGGGGAGCAAAAAATTGAAGGTGTTTCTTGCAGATGACAGGGGGGGGGGATGGGGGGGGGATGTGCAAGAGTTGACTGTGCATGTAATTAATAAGCAAATACAGGCAGTTCCTGAGTTAGTAACGTCCAACTTACGGAAAACTCGTACTTACAAATGAACCATCTATCATATTACAAATTTCTGTTACTGTAAATACAAGGATTTGTTACAAACTCATATCCTACTGTGTGACACTTGTGAAAATATTGCACGACTCCAGCAGTTCATCAGTTCCGTACCGTATGTCGTCACTTTTATAATTACTGTATACTGTAATGGTTATCATTACCATGTTTGTATTATTGTTTTTTTCCGACATGCCGCGACAAATTTACGGAACGGATCTGGCTCCTACAGTAGGCACTTCTCGTACATAATCCAAAAGCAAAACAAAGTTTGTAAGTATGTGGAGATCCGCAGTTCGGTGCCGGCAGTTTGGCAGTAGGAGGTCAGGAGGGTCAGGAGGGAGACCCATCGCAAGGCCCCACGGCAGCCCTCAGAAACAACCTCAGGCAGTGCGTTTCTAACCATCTACCGCTGGTGCTCTTTTGCTTGGCCAGAGTGTTATGCAGTGGGTGTAAGGCATTGTCTAGGATGCAGAGTATTTTATTGAGTTGTTTTTTTTCCATATGACTCCTTTCAGAGAGTGCAGGTCAGTTCCAAAAACAAAAGCATATTTCTGAGGAGTTTACTGAGTTTCTTTCGCTCTCTCCTGCAGTGATTGCTGCCACACTTGCATACTGCAGCACCGAAGACTGGAGCAGCTGCACCAGGCTGCTTGACTTCCTGTCTGATGTGTCTTTCTGGCTTCATTTTCTCCCTGTTTCATGCACCATTTTATATAAACTGTCTAATAATGGATTGCCACACACCCTTCTCAAGCACCTCGCGTGACTAAAATTCCCAATTGTCTTTTGTCTTGCACTTTCTTGTCTTTTACTGCACTGCTGTTCGTCGTATTCTCCCCTGTGCATCGGTCCTCAACCCTGAAACTGCAGATGACAGTGTCATTCTCTCCTGGTAAGTGAAATGCTGCCTTGTGCCTATTTGTAAATTTGCACCACAACAGTCAACTGGTTTTGTTTTCTGCCCCAGTTCAGTCATCGCTCTTTTCCGCACCTCTGCAAATTGCACGTCGCTCTCAGAATAGCACTGCAGTCACTTTGCAAGCATTTCTTGTACGTGCTTTTCGTACACTAATGTATTATCTTTCGACATTTTGTACTTTGTCTTCTGTACATTTGTAATTTCGCTTCTTTAGTACTGATTACTGTACATCCTGTTTGGCTACAAACAGTTCTGGTATATTTGTACATACTGGCAATGAATCGAGTTTGGAGTCCTGACCTGAGGTTTGAAGTGAGCAGAGTTTCCAGTATCGCCATGGGGTGTGATGCCAAAGCCACTGGTCCACTGCCATTTAAAGCGGATTGGTGTCCTTCCTTGGGATGTGACCCCAGGATTGATGCCGTCCACATCCCTGGCGATGTCCAAGCCACTGGTCCACTGCCATTTAAAGTGGATTGGTGTCCTTTCTTGGGATGTGACCCCAGGCTTGATGCCATCCACATCCTTGGCGATGTCAAAGCCACTGGTCCACTGCCATTTAAGGCGGATTGATGTCCTTTCTTGGGATGTGACCTCAGGCTTGATGCCGTCCACATCCCTGGCGATGTCAAAGCCACAGGTCCACTGCCATTTAAGGCGGATGTCGTGCACATCCCTGGGATCCTTTGCAGGCATCAGAGGATGCCCATAGCTGCCGACGTGGCACGGTGATGTTAGGAGACGGTAGCTTGGGGACAACATGGGCATCAGAGGAGGCTGCAACATTTAGGGTTTAGACCCCAGCGGCAGAGAGGGACTGATGACTGCAGACCTGAGTGTCATCTAACAATTTCTCCTAATCACTTGGATTGAGTGATTGCGACTGGCAATCTTATTTGCAGTATTAGTGGGGGATGTGGAGATTAGCTGAAACTTCCCACCATTGACGACTTGCTCAGGATAATTAAGACGCCAGAGTAACATTGGCTATTGATACATTTTTCCAAGCTATTACGATCGATATAAATGCACATGTGGAGTATTGTAATGGCTGCCAGTGTGAGGGAGTTCAAACTCCTGTACCGGTTCTGTTGTTATGTAACAATGGCGGATGATGCCCTTTTTAGAAAAGGCAGCGCCGGCTTGTGCAGCCGTGTCATAATGTCTCTGTAAGCACAGAGAGGATGGCGAGCAGAACCATGTGACCTGGCAGGGAGGAGGAACATGGGTTCAGTTGGGATGGAGCTGCTTAACACAAAACAGTGAGGCAAATAAATGTGACAAAATTCAATTTCAGAAAAGAAAGTAAAACTGCTAAAAAGATGCAGGGCTGCTGGGGGGGGGGGAGATGAGGACAGAAGCAGGGAATGAGATGAACCACTTAGAGCTGCTGTTTATTGTTTATGTTAATGCAGTTTCATGCTCCCCGGTCGCCCAGAGGAGGATGGGGTCCCCTTCTGGGTCTAGGTTCCTCTTAAGGTTTCTTCCTGCCAGAGGGAGTTTTTCCTGTCCACTGTCGCCACAGGCTTGCTTGGTGGGGTTCTGACTGGGTTAAAGTAAAGTGCTTTGTGACAATGACTGTTGTTAAAAGCGCTATATGCATAAAATTGAATTGAATTTATGACGCAGTCAGACACACACAGGTGAACTCAAGGTGCACAAGCCCCCGCACCCCCATCTCACCGCGTCATAATGCTGAAACAAGCATGACTGTCCCACCACATCAATGTCACATGTAGCTGGTGCCTCCTTATTGGCATCTATGAATTTATATTTAAGGTAGTAATTCTACTTATGGCTGCTTACAGTAGGTCTTTTTAGGCAATTGAAAGTATCTAAAGATCAATGCAAAAACCTGCCGTCTGATGTGATCTCTGCATGAAATGCGTCTCATTCACCACAATAGGACTTAGGAGGACACTCTGTTCGTCTGCTTGATGCCTATAGAGTCAGATATTTTCACCTAAGTGTCGTATTTGATATGCCAAGTGGAAGGTCTTTCATTCCTGTAGGACAGCCTACTTGCAATTCTGGGTCGTTAACTGTGCTACCTGCGGCCTGCTTTTTTGGTACAAATTTTACCGACAATTCAATATCTTGCAATTAAAAAGCTGTTAAAATTCGAGGTCTGGAACCTGTGAGATGTGGCTGAAAGCTTAGCAGAAATATTCCGGGCCTGCGGCAGCACCACCGTCCTTGCGATCCGGGAACAGACAGACTGCTCACCCTTGTGATAATCGATGAGGTTACACACTCCCAGCCCAAGGAGCTGAAACGTCATTTGTCATCGTGATGATAAACCGTGACACAATCCAATGGCTCCACCCATCAATTCTAATGGAAAAAGTGCCGTTCATCATAATGGCATTCCGGAATATCACGTGACATAAATCACTGCAGCTTCACGTACGAGGCCTGACACAGACATTACATCACAACACCTTTTCACATAAAAAGGAATCGGGTGAACAAGTTAAAGTTGGTGCCTAAATGACGTATATTGGCAGGTATAATATTAAAATATATCATAATATTTTTAAAACAATGTGAATGGATGATACGGTGATCATTATGGACCCAGGACCCGCTGGAGAGATTATGTCCCTCGGCTGACCTGACAGGGCAACCCTGCAAAGCCTGCCTGTTAATCCTTTACCCATTTGCATAAGACAACTGGCAGACAGTTAAAAGTTCCACTGAGCCACCTACCAAAAGTGAGTTGTGATGGGACAAGCTTTTCATTTCTCATGAAATTATAATATCATTTATTACATGCTGCTGTGTTTCCGTTGTCTGCTTATCCATCCATCCATCCATCCATCCATCCATCCATCCATCTATCCAACCACTTATCTAACACGGAATGAACATTCTGTATCGGAAGGGCACTGCTACAAATGTATGCAAAATGAGGAAAATGCAAATAAAAATATGGATAAACGCCACAGACTGCACAGATAAATCTAACTGCCCCTGATTTTACCCAGTCTAGGGCACTTTTATTCTGCTGAATTCGGCCAAAAGGTTTTGCGTGAGTCACCAATGTGACGGTCGGGAAAGAGCGGCTCTTCCTCACAGTCTCTCTCGCTTTTTGTGCAGACACAGGCCCCCAAATGGCCACTCAAATGCAGACATTATTTCTTTGCATTATTCCTCACTGTAATGCTTTTCTCATCAGAGTGATTTTCATAGTTCCTACCAACTGACAGAGTGGTCTTAAAGATTTTTCAGTACGTGATTATCCATAAAAGACAAGTTATGACTCTGATTGAAATTAATAAGTGTGAATCATATAAAACAACCCATCATTTTATGATTAACATTGATTCAGTTTTTCCATTTTAAGTTTTTAATGCAGGATGAAATGCTAAGTTCTCGCTAGAGAACATTCTAATGCAATGTTTGTTAAACATGTTCTCAGTATTACCTGACCTTTTTTTCATATTTTCCACCCCAGAATAATAAATGTAACAAGTGCTTCATGACTAATCGTCTTGAATGTAAGTGAGGTTACTTTTTAAAACACGGCCCTGCTTCAGTAAACTTCCGCGCTGTTTATCGCTCTTTAATAACACATAGCAGCTATTTCTAAAGCTGTTTTTGTTTGTTTTCTTGAACGGCATCTAAAAACCAAACACTAATTTACAGTGTTCTCGATTATAATGTCTCCATAGGAACCACACCACTCAGAAAGTGCTTGTGAGAATCACTGCGCACAGAGAGCGGGCAAAAGACCCCAAGACATGTCAACCCGCTTAGTAAAAGGCAGTGGTCCTCTTGCCCACCCCCAACCCCCCCCCCGGCTATTTATCACCGCATGTCTCGAACATCTTTAGGGCTCAAAGGAAGGCATTCGCGCCCCTCGTGGCATCTCAGCAGTTTGTCAGGAGAATTATACACATCGGCCACCGCGTAACTTGATGACATCTGGGGATTTCTGCTTTCTCTAAAATGATTTTATCGGCAAAATGGTCCCAGATGTATAAACAAATATAAGAATGACACATTTAAGAATAGAAACATCGTCCATTTTCGGTAATTAGTCATTCAGTTAGGCATGCTGTTAAATATTCATGTTAGGGGATTCAAAACAGGTTATAACAATATTTTTTTCTTAATAATAGAGGAGTTCATTCATCATTAAAATCCCATCCGTGTAGTCCACATCCTCGTGCCCAGTGCTTACTGGCAAAGGTTCCAGGATCTTCCAGTATTGCATAAGCCGCTGTAGAAAAGGCATGGGTGCATTTATATTATATATTATATATTATATTATTATATAACAGTAAGCAAAAAAGTAAAAATGTTTTTGGTCAATTTAATAGCAAAAAGTTTAATAGCTTTTTTCTTGGTATTTTGAATTGCACACATTACACCCTGGGGCCAAAAAGTGAATCCATTTTCAACATTTACTGTATGTTTTCTGGCACAATCTACTGCGCATACCGACTGCGCCGACTGCTCCGCCTGGCTGCTGGTCCCACACACAGCATCTGCAGACGTCTCACCAGTAATATCTCATCACATCATTTGATTGCTGTAGCTGACCTGTGCTTTGTTTTTTCTTCCAGTATTTCCTAAAACTCTGAAATGCAAATACTATTTTTCAAATTGTTATAAAATCACCCATCCATCATACACATGCTTATAAAATACTGAATGTGCTGCAGGCAATACATCGCAGACTGTATGGGGCACAAGGTTACAGTACGTACAATTCTGGCTGGCATGCAATTCTGCAATTCACACACACACACACGTACACACACACACTGCACAGGGGATTTTACAAAAATTAATTTTCTATTTTTCATTTAACTCTTTTTCAGACTTACAGTAAGACTTTAAGACGCCAATGTTTTTGTTTTTCTAACTTTAATTTTAAAAATGCCTGGCCGGAGTACAGTCCCTGCCTGGAGGCAGCTGTTGCCTTTGCGATTCTTCGGCAGTACGCCTTGCACCAAATAAGGCTTTTAAAACGTTACACTTCGATAAATGTTCAACAAAACATGGTACCTGGGGCTGTGGTTTAATGATTTTTAGTAATAAAGCAGAGTATGACTCAACAATGTAATTTCTTCTAAATTAGAAAGAAAGTAGCATTTGAGTGGTTCGTGTCACCCTGCCCCACTGAAGGGAGAAAAAGCCATTTTTATTTATACAGTCCAACATTCCTGCCATTGTCAGCTATAGTTACCCTGCAAAATGTAAGATTCAGCACGGCTGCAAATAAGCTGTGAACGGTGGCCTTGGGGTTGCCAGGAAAGCCTATCCAGACAGCTAATGAACAGGCTTATTGTCCCACGGTGCATCACCTGCCGGTCACATATCTGCCACTGTAATCCTTGGATCAGATGTAAAAATAAAGTGGGCAGACAAACAGCCTTTTGGCAGATCTATATTAAGAATACCATTTATCAGAAATGTGCATTTGCATTTGGCTCTGTTATCTAGTTTTATCTAGTGCTGACTTGAATGCATCTAAACACTGGGCTACTACGGGCAGCACTAGACAGCTGTTCAGAAGCCTTCTGTGTTCAGAAAACTTTCTCTGCTCTGAACTGAACCAAGCACTATTTCCATGCGGCATTTTCCTGAATCACTGATAACTATAAAGAAATTCCCAAGGTCGACCAACATTTGTTTTTCAAATGCAAGGTTCTGTCAGGATTTGCCCCTGTCCTGCCTTGGACATTTCCCACTTGGCCAGCGGGTGTCGGAAACATCCTGTTATGTCCGAGGTCTGTCGGCTCCCATAGTGCTTCCCTGTTCCCCTGGCCACTGGCTTAGTGCGCTCAGCAGGTGGCTGTTATCCTGACTCCCGTTTTGTTGGGGCTTTGAGGTTTGGGTGTATTTTTCATTTTTTGTTCAAGTTTTATTCCTGTTGTGCATTTAGGCGCGGTTCCTTGTTTAGTACCTTCGTTTTATTCCCGTTGTGTATTTAGGCGCGGTTCCTTGTTTAGTACCTTCGTTTTATTCCCGTTGTGCATTTAGGCGCGGTTCCTTGTTTAGTACCTTCGTTTTATTCCCGTTGTGTATTTAGGCGCGGTTCCCTGTTTAGTACCTTCGTTTTATTCCCGTTGTGCATTTAGGCGCGGTTCCCTGTTTAGTACCTTCGTTTTATTCCTGTTGTGTATTTAGGCGCGGTTCCCTGTTTAGTACCTTCGTTTTATTCCTGTTGTGTATTTAGGCGCGGTTCCCTGTTTAGTACCTTCGTTTTATTCCTGTTGTGTATTTAGGCGCGGTTCC
>JAODKE010000055.1:5616802-5640625 GCA_026779605.1 Mormyrus hasselquistii
TTCTCATTGTGTGGCTGTAGTGTCCACTGGGAACTGGATGGTTCTCATTGTGTGGCTGTAGTGTCCACTGGGAACTGTGTGGTTCTCATTGTGTGGCTGTAGTGTCCACTGGGAACTGTATGGTTCTCATTGTGTGGCTGTAGTGTCCACTGGGAACTGTATGGTTCTCATTGTGTGGCTGTAGTGTCCACTGGGAACTGTGTGGTTCTCATTGTGTGGCTGTAGTGTCCACTGGATAAATTTTATATATTAGAGGCATCATCATATGCTGGACTTCATCACTCTCTGAGACCTTGAGAGCCTCATCTGTGAGGCGCATCACTGGCAAGTGACCAGGCTTAAAGTGAAGACCATTCTGGGGGTAAAAACAGACCTGGGGTAATATCGTGGGTGGGGCCTTTTGGGCCCCTAAGGAGAAACAAACAAATTATTGATTTTGTTTCTCCTCAGTCTTTACCAGTGCACAGTTTTGAAAGAAAAGTAAGTTGTTGTCTTATTTCTCCACGGAGAAGTTAATACCCCCAGACGAAGTGTCAATAACAGTGACGGTTGGTTGAGAAAGGAACACAAGGTCACGGAGTCACATGCCACTGACGAGGGTAATATACATCCCCAAGGTGGTGTCTTTCTCAGTCTGCTAGATTGCACATGGACATCGTTCAGCCACCAGGTGCTAAAAAATCTAAAAGGTTGGACCTGGGGGCATTGTGTCATATAATGACCTCAGAACCTCCTGAACAAAGTTAGGATATTTTTTTAGAACATGTACTGGGCTCTAAAGTCACAGAAATTCTGAGATGGCTTTGGTAAGTCTGTGGGCGAATTACATGACTAAGACTGGCAAAATAGCCTATTGTTTATGACATCGGAAATGGTGGGAGACACCTTGCGAAAGCTGTAGCTTTGAATGTGGCCTTGCGATTCAAAAATAACAGATCGTCATGGCAACGGCAGGAAATGTGTGTGGGATTTTACTATGCACCTGGTCTGTCACGGCCTGTCTCGGCGAAGACGGCTTAACTTTGTTGAAAATGGCTTCTCCTCGTAACAGTTTTGCCTCCTTAAAGATCATATTTAAAACAACAATCCTACAAAGAAATCCTAAGTTAAATTAAAAATCTCTGTTGATGTCAAGCAGACATGAGGCGGAGCTATATGAGAAAGTTCTGTGCGAGGAGAAGTGAGGGTTTCATGGAAGCTGCAAGGTTGCAGGATTTCATGTGTATTTAATTATTAAGAGTACTATCGTGAAAGATTTCATTTTATGAGAGGTTACCTGCGTTCAGTTTGTTTTTGCTTAGAGATCAACCAACTGCATGTCTGCCTGGCCCATCTACCTGACTTTATCCCTGGGCTCTCAATAAAATCCCCCATTCTCCTGCGTTTCTTCACAGTCTCAAAAACAACACACAATGAAAAGCACCTTTGGTCATTAATAATTGAATGTAAGAAACAATGCTTCGGGAGAATTTTCAACAGACTATGTTTACCTGTGTGAAGCTGTCATTTATAATGTATTATAAACACCTTCATAATGCATTATATGGTCAGTATAAGAATTAATAAAGCATCTTCTGTTGACAGTAACAAGGCATTATAGTGTTGATTATGAAGCTCTCATTGGTAACACACTGTATATACCTTCTTAATACATTGCAACGGTTGGTACAAGAATTAAGGATGCTTTATTTATGAGGGTATCTATGGTGCATTATAGATGTGAGCTTCATAAAGCATTCACAATGCGTAATAAACATGGCTAAAATGAGTTGTGCCATTTCATATATATGTATATCCATGATTATAATGCTTCATGAATGCATTATAGCGTGTTATGAATGTCTTCATTCATAGAAAATGTTACCCATTATGCTCTCCTAATCTGTTTTTAGTGTGCTGGCATATTCTTCACAGCCGGTATCCTGAACCCTAAATAGCTGCATCGCCTTAATCTACTGGAAAATGTGAACTGAAAGAACCTTGCAATCCCCGCAAAAGCACTACGTATCTTTGGCAGGTCCCCCTAAACCTAACAAGAGGTTTTAATTCCTTACAAGTCCTGTCTGGGTTAGTTACTGATCCTCTTTCTACACTCAAAGGAAACTCCACATAGAGAGCACAATTATGTCAGCGATCTACATCACTGACTTGAACACCAGCTACAAACCGTAGATGCAAATTAGCATTTAAAACCAGCCGAGGGCTGTAGGCATTATATTTAATTGCTTAGCTTTTGTGAAATGTATCTTACACTTTCTCCCTATTTCGCCAGTTAGTTTATAGGTCAGCCTGCTGGTTGCAAGTTTTTGTCTTTAGGTGCTATTCAGTATGCTGGCTTGCACATTATCTGCATTATTAGCTGCGTTTGCTCATAACGGCTTATTTAATTCCTCCCAAGTCCAATTGAAAGCCTTAAATTAATGTGGTTCATGGCTTATGAACAACGGTTCCGGTGCGGTCAGATAACTGACGTAGAGCTTACAAATTCTGTAAGTCAATCCTGTGGAGTTAACCATCTATAAAAACATTAGTAATTAATTTCCCATGCAAACTGCCAGCGAAGGCATCGTGGTGATGAGGTTGTTATGGGAATGCAGAAGATGCCAGGCACCGGCCATCGGCCCCCCCACACTGCCCTCTGCTGTCCAAAGCTTGTAATAGCTTCAGGAAAAGAGAAGGGACATGTTGCCGCTGCAGTTCATCGCTTGTGAAGAGCAAAGCAGTGACTGATCACAGCAGGTGCTCAACCCTGATGGAACACATCAGCCAGAAGTCTTAAGCACACGAGAAAGACGCCATGTTTAAAGTGAGCATTAATCCATAATTTCAATTGTCATCCCATCTGCCATGACAGCTATGGATTTTTTTCCCATTTTTATTCACTCACCCAGATAACGGGGAACATTCCCAGAACTTTAGCTGAAGGTCTTCTCAAAGTTTCCAGACAACTCTGTTACTGTAATGTTGATAGAACGTTATGTCCATCTTATACATGTTAACAAAGGTCTAATTGATATTAGCATGTTAATATTGTTTCCTGAGCATCCTTTGAACATAATTAATGTTGAAATGACATTATTTTGCAATAACAGTAACTTTATCAATCCCCATGAGGAAACTCTCTTTATGCCTCCCCCAAATCAAGCTGGCTGTGTAGGGCAGCCCCCCAGAGCAGCTGGGGGGGCCCACAGACATGCCAAGGCTGGGCGTGAACCAACACCCTTCTGATCACAGGCACGCAGGCTCAGCCCACTGAATCACATGCTAATGCTACATGCCTGTAACACAAACATGCCATCCAGCCTTGAACCCATGTAGTTCTCCGCTGCCCTGCCGCACCCTTTATCTGATTCCACATTATTAGCCTCACTTGTAGTGGTAATTGTAGTGACAATTATAGTGGTAATTGTAGTGACAATTATAGTGGGAATTGTAGTGGTAATTGTAGTGACAATTATAGTGGGAATTGTAGTGGTAATTGTAGTAGTAGGATAATGTTCTGGGAACATCATTCCATACCGTAATTGTAATTAAGGTACAATTCAGGAATTCAGTAAGCGTTCCTATAAAGATTTGAACCAGCAACCTTCCAATCACAGCGACAGTTTGCTAACCTGCTGCTCATCCAAATCCGCAAAACAAGAGATTGAGGGTTGAATTTGGTGCAGTATACACGCGGGTGTTTGATTACATTCAACTGCTAATGAATCCACATAAACCTTTTCATGAAGGAATAAAGTAATTTTCCCTCTCTTATTACAGGAGTCGTGCAAAGGCCATTTCGTCCACCAAACATCCATCTTAGGCTGGGTTGCGGGGTAGCGACACTGGTCACAAGGCTGGAGTGCATGTTGGGAAGGGGTACAGGGCCCTCTCAGGCATCTGGTTAAACATAGCATACAAGACTCAGATGAGCATTTTAGAAACCAATTCATGCATTTTACCAGAACGAGTAAGATCAACAAAACCCTTAATAATCATTTCTTTTGATGTAAAAAAGAAGAGTACTTTTTGGTGTTTTTGCTACCTTGTTTAAAAGTGATATTGTTGAAAAGCTTTCTGCATCCTAGTCAAAATACGGGAAAACCAGGCAGAACTACAGTGACCAAATTATTATTGCTAGCGACGGCATGAAGACAGGTGGTAGAATTAAGTAAAACTACATAATAAGTCCATGAACAAACATTTAATTGCTTTCACATGCAGCGATTGGATTAAAAAAAGGGTGGCACTGCTGCTTAACTCTGCAGGGCTGGCAGGGAATTACCTGAAATTGGGAAAAGGGCAGAACTTTTCTGTTTTAAAAACTTGCTGGTGAGCAGTTCAGCACAGTGTAGCGTGTGCGGTTCATAGCATTAGCATGGCTCTACAGTGCACTTGGATTAGTGCTATAGTACTCATTCTGTTAGTATGTGTCTGTACTGCGCAGCTCAACCCACAGGATTCACAACAGTGGCTACCGTTTCAGCTTCCTCTGAGCCAAGTCAACGCAGAGGTATCTTCCAGCAATGCAGTGATTCAGAGGCTTCCGCAGCTGCACCTCCTGCAAACTCCTCCGTTGTATGAGGCTGCCCAAGTAGCTGCAGGCCAGCCAGTGATTAAGAGGCTCCCGCAGCTGCCTCTCCTGCAAACTCCTCCGTTGTATGAGGCTGCCCAAGTAGCTGCAGGCCAGCCAGTGATTAAGAGGCTCCCGCAGCTGCCCCTCCTGCAAGCTCCTCTGTTGCATAAGGCTGCAGGCCAGCCAGTGATTCAGAGGCTCCCGCAGCTGCAGCAGTCCTTGCAGGTTCCAATGTCCTACCCGCTGCCACCTGCAGGCCAACCAGTGGATTCCAAGCTCCTACAGTCACTGTATCCAGTTCCCCAAAGCCAGCTAGCGGTTCAGGGCGCCGTGAAAGGTGAAGTCATGCAGACAAGGCCGCAGGTGCAATCTGTGAGCGCTGAATGCCAGGAGAGCTCTGTGCTGGTGGCGGTGCATAGGGACTTGTTTGGCATTGGCCGGCTGATCGACCCATCTGATGTCACCCTGGGAGGCTGTGCTTCAACTGGGCAGGATGCCTCTGGGCAGGTGCTGATGTTTCAGACTGAGCTACAGAACTGTGGGAGCACGATGATGGTATGTATCCCATAGGATGAGTAGCATGGCCACCATTGGTTGGTATGATGACTGTGGAATTGCTGTCCTAGATGACTGAGGATACCCTCGTCTATGGCTTCACCCTGGTGTACACACCCAAAGAGCTTGGGCCTGGAGCTCCCATCGTGAGGACCAATGCTGCTACTGTCAACATCGCATGCCACTACTTGAGGTGTGGATTTAATGCTGAAAGCAAAGGCTTTGCCACTATCCTTCTGTTGTGGCTATGAAGCTCTTAACCAATGATCTGAATGGCTTCCTCTTAGGAAGCAGAACGTGAGCAGCAATGCTCTGGTGCCAACCTGGATGCCATTCCTCACTACCCTGTCTGCTGTGGACCGATTGCTCTTCACCCTGAGGCTCATGACTGGTAGGTGAGCCAGGCTGCATGCCAAATCTGAATGCTATATGGTGAACATGCATCTCTTCTGCAGATGACTGGAAGGCTGAGAGGACCTCCAATGTCTACAGCTTGGGGGACATGGTGAACATTGAGGCTACTGTTGTAGTGTCCCATCATGTGCCCCTGCGTGTCTTTGTGGATAGCTGTGTTGCCACCTTGGTCCCTGATGTGAGCGCTGTGCCCAGCTACACCTTTGTTGTGAACCATGGGTGAGTGACTGCTTGCTTAAGCAGGAGGCTCCTGTGCTGTACAGCTAATGCTGGATGTTTGGTTCCTCAGCTGCCTAATTGATGCAAAGCTGACTGGCTCCAGCTCTCAGTTCATGCCAAGAACCCAAGATGACAAGCTGCAGATGCAGCTGGAGACGTTCAGGTTTGCTCAACAGAATAGCAGCTCGGTGAGTGGCTGGAGGTGACTGCCTGTGTACCCTGGTGGTCCAATGATGGATGGTGCTAATTCCTGGCCCTCTACAGATGTACATTACTTGCTTATTGAAAGCAACTGTGGCTTCTGCTGCCTTGGACATGGGGTACAAGGCCTGCTCCTTCTCCACTGCAGCTAGCAGGTACAGTTCCTTACAGGTGGTGGGTAAATGTTGCTTCCTCTAGTGTGGTGGCTGACTGGCTGTTCTCATAGATGGGTGGCTGCAAGTGGGGGTGACCAGCTGTGTGGCTGCTGTGAGACAAGCTGTGCCCTCCGGAAGGGCAGGAGCCTGGATGATGAAGGTGAGGCTGAACCTTGCTGTTCACAAGCATCACTACAAAGGCTTTCCAAGTGAGGGTTTCTGTCATTAGCCCCACAGTGGCAGGATAATGCTCTCCTGGGTCCTTTCACCGTGCTGGAGACTCCTTTGCTGGCTGATGTGAAATCTGAAGCCCAGAAGACTGCCCAGAATGCAGTGGAACCAGTTGCAACAGGTATGTGGTGTGAGCAGACTTCATAATCTTTGCAAGAACCAAGCCATATCTGGCTGTGGCTTCAGTTCTGAATCCACACAGTACTGGTGTTGATTTCAGCCCTGCTAGTAGGCAGGGCCATAAGCATGATGCTACCTTTATGCAAGTGAATTCTAATTCTGATGCTGCAGTAAATTGCATGATTCCTGTAACAGATTTATTTAGTGTACAGTAAATCATGGTAAACTTTGGTTTTGTCTGTCTCATAACTGGCTTTTTTAACCTAGCTTGCCAGCTCACTGTGCTTTCCCCACTGCACAAGTGCATTACTAAGTACACATGGTGTGGCTTGGTTCTTGGTTGGTCCTATTTCTTAGTTCCCTAGTGTCAGGTGGTTCTTGCTTCCCTCCCCCGGTGGGTTGTGTGCAGGTTAGATTAACCTTCCCCTCATGGGTTTGAGGCGGTGTTCTGTCCTTTTCTGTTGTAGGCTTGCCCTGTTTGTAGTTGTTCCTTGTTATCTTGGTGTTGCATGTCTAATCTGTGCTCTGCTAGTTCCCTATTCATCAGTAACTCCACCTGTCCTAGCATTTGTTCCATCAGTTGCTCATTATCCTGTGCTGTCCTCATTGGCCCAGTTAAGTGCTTTGATCCCTCATGTACATCATGGCATGACTGCCACCTGACCACTTGAGGCTGTGCCAGATAGTAACCTGTGGTTTCTATGTGCAGGCTTCTCGGCTGAGATGGTGGCTCTGGCTGGGATAGTGGCTGCAGTGGGGCTGGTCTCCATGGTAGTACTGGGAGCTGTGATTCGCTGGAAATGAAATGGCATTTGCTGTATGTGAAGTTTAAATAAAAGTGTCATACTGGCCTTCTGTTAGTGGCGTGAGTGTCTGATCCAAAGACTGCTGGTTCCAGCCTTGGCAGAATGGCCATTTGTGTGGCTCTTTAACCCTCAGCTCCAGAGGTGCTGCACCTTGGCTGTCACCCCCCCCCCCCAAACTAATGGTGGCTGAAGGTAAATGGGAATGTTAACTAGGAAAGTTGAGCGCTTTGATCACTTCTCTGGAGGATCGACTCTTCAGCCCATTAGACACTAGACAAACTAATGTCAGTGGGTTTTTCATTCCCTTGGCCTAATCCTTACTAGCAGCATGACTCAGGCACTAAGTCTTAGTATATTATGCTTGACATTGAAACTATGCCTAAGACCATAGATACAGTAGGTGGTTCTATACATCACTTGGGTCGCAGATCACCAATTACCTTAATGGTATTGGGCTAAAGTGACTGTACCGATTTCCCATGGAATTGTGCTGGAATGGATCCTGCTGGATCAGGGGTGGGTAAGCTCATCCAGAAAGGGCCATCGGGTGTGTGGCTTTAAAGTGACTCTCTAATCTAATTGGAGCAATTTGAGGAGCCCTCATGCCTGGATTTAAACAGCTGACCTAAAGGTTGCAGCAAAAAGCTGCATAAACACCAGCCCTTTGCAGGTTGCCGACCTCATATCTAGAATGTAATTCACAGCACTAAGATGCTGTGTAGCGCAGACTGACCTCAATCTATGAATGTCAATCTTGTCTTGCCATAAATGCAGTATGGCAATTGCTTTCTGAGTCCAGACAATGGAATTGACAAATCATGAAATGTAACCAGCTTCCATACTCAAAGGCAATTATGGATACCAGTCGGCTGCTGTGATTTCATTACATTCTGTGAAACACAATGCTCTTATCCAGTTTCTTTTTTCCCCAAAATTCTTGATTCAGTTAGCTGCTTGATCTTAAATAGCGATAGCAGCCTGGTCAGGGATAAAAACACAGGAAATAAACTAGGTTTGGTGCTGCTGGAAATGAGAGCATATATTGAGCAGCCCTGTCACCCACTCTGGCCATCTAAGCCGTACTCATCCAACACAAACTTGCAGTTACTGGAAAAATCACCTGGAAATGTGACTCTTTGCCATAAATCCGCACTTGATATGTAGGAGTAATTATTGCACATTACAGGACAATTTTAAGAATCCCCATCAATTTGGTTACTTGTGTTTTGTTTGAATGTCCATGTTTCAGGATGTCATTTGTATTGTGTATATTACTACAGGAGTAAGTTGGATTTTATTGTGTTTTTTATATGTAATAGAGTAAAACAATGTAAACTTGTTTAGTCATTTTTAAAAGTACCTGATACACAGCTACGTGAATAGTAGCTAATGCCTCTTTGCTGACAGCTAGCTTATCAATCTGACCCACATTCCCACTGAAAAAACGGCAGGTACACACAGGGGCCTATTCTCCCATCAAGATAATTGAGAGCGTCAGCTTTATGTCTAGAATGCACAGAAGTGTCCGTAATTAGACTAGGGGCCGGTATCACAAAGCCAGATTCCTTGTTTAGCCAGAGAACTTTGGCACTCAGTAGCGGTAACTCTGCCTTTTCATTATCCCGATGCTGGCTTACTATGTAGCAGGATACGTCACCATGGTAATTCATGTTCTGGCTTTCCATTATCCCGATGCTGGCTTACTATGTAGCAGGATACGTCACCATGGTAACCCATGCTCTGGCTTTCCATTATCCCGATGCTGGCTTACTGTGTAGCAGGATACATCACCATGGTAACTCATGCTCTGGCTTTCCATTATCCCGATGCTGGCTTACTGTGTAGCAGGATACATCACCGTGGTAACTCAAGCTCTGGCTTTCCATTATCCCAATGCTGGCTTACTGTGTAGCAGGATACGTCACCGTGGTAACTCATGCTCTGCCTTTCCATTATCCCGATGCTGGCTTACTGTGTAGCAGGATACGTCACCGTGGTAACTCATGCTCTGCCTTTCCATTATCCCGATGCTGGCTTACTGTGTAGCAGGATACGTCACCGTGGTAACTCATGCACTGGAGCACCTTGGCTCAAATATCACCAGAAGCCGCAACTGACTGAAATGTCGCTGAAAGTCTTTGTCACGCAATACCTAATCATGCCTAATTTGCATATGCAACATTGTTGAATGGCATCCCATTCTGTATGCTCTGTACAAGTTTGTCTGTGTGTATTTAGCTCAGTTTCCTGCATGCATCAGTTTGCAATCATCACTGAAATAAGAGAATATTTTGTATTGCATTACGAGAACGTTACATGCTTGGATTGTTACTATTGCTACAATTGCTTCATTTGTAATTCTGTATAAACAAACTCTACAGCGTGCATAAGTCATAAGTCTATAATTATGCAGGGATCCTAATATCCACCAGGACCATCAGAGACTTGTCTCACCTGAGTAACTCTCTGTCTAAGCTGCTGAAATCTGGAAGGGGATTTAAAAGCATTATGGCAAAAACAGACTCTGGAGGAGCTTCTGTCCTCATGCCGTAAGACTCCTTAATCAGGACACGCCACCACTACACCTTGAATATACACAACCCACGTAAACCCCTCCCAGCTTCTATCCTCACGCCGTAAGACTCCTTAATCAGGACACGCCACCACTACACCCTGAATATACACAACCCATGCAAACCCCTCCCAGCTTCTGTCGTCACACCGTAAGACTCCTTAATCAGGACACGCCACCACTACACCCTGAATATACACAACCCATGTAAACCCCTCCCAGCTTCTGTCCTCACGCCGTAAGACTCCTTAATCAGGACACGCCACCACTACACCCTGAATATACACAACCCATGTAAACCCTTCCCAACTGTCACCAACCTGCTATGTTAACAATCTGTAAATTACATTTCCACCCACCCATGCTGCTTATATTTATATTTATACTTATGTCACCAGCACTTTAAATACAGTTCTAACATCATATGCACAGTTTAAACCTTAAGATTATCCTATATATTAGAACTTCTGTATTTCTCCATATTATGTATACATTTTTACTTATTCTTTTTAGTTTATTGTAAGATTTTTAACTTGTTGACTTATTCTTAATTCTATTTTTGATTTGATTTGCAGTCTAAGGGTCGGTCAGGATACATTTCACTACATGTTTACTTGTATAACCATGTATGTGACGAATAAAGTATCTTGCATATTTTGGCAGCAATGACGTATGGGACCTAGGACAAGCAGGGTGACTTAGCTCTCTCTTCACAGAACGTGAAAAAAAGTGCGGCTTACGGTACACTGCTTACCGGGTAAAGCACCGTCGGATTTTATGACTATTTTTATTTATAAATGTTCATGTCGTTATGGTACATTATTATATAAATGCCAAAATATTGGTATATGTAGTTACAAAGGACAGTCGCCTAAAATGATTAGTATATGTAAGTTTTCTGTTGACACATACAAGGTGCTCATGAGGTTTAGCTGTGCAGCATGGCGATACCCAAAGGAGACAAAATTCATTCCTCCTAGACACCTGAGATGTGTATGAAACCAACATGAACCTACGGCTTGCGGCTTCTGCATCTCATTTTTTTTCTCCAGATAAAAAAAGACAGAAAACATTTCTCATTAATGAGACTAAGTTAAGTCTGAAAAGATATCTTTTGTTTAGCTCAAATGACGCCTGTCCTCTGGCTCACCTACTTGTACTTCATCTCTCCTGGTGATTTGTCTGAGATACACATCAGACAAAATGGAAACTGAGCTGAGGCTGAAAAAAGAATCACAATTTTGTCTCCCCAAGATGTAGGACAGAAAGCTTTGAGCAGTAAGATTTTGTCAGGTGGGCATCACAGGATAGGTTTTTTATCGCCGGTCGCTAGACGAGCTTTTTGGTCGCCGGGGAAGGTCAAAAAGTGGCAAAATTGCCAACACTGCTCCGCAGCAGGTCATGTTACAGGCCCACGGACCTCAAACAGTGCTGGGACCGAAGATGAGAGGTCCGTACATTACCAGGTATAACAAATGGACTTCACCAAACTCTCAAAACTAAGAATGGACAAAATTACTCGGCTCATTTGATTCGGTTCACGGGAAAGATTTATTCTGAAACATTCGCCCACTCATCGAGAGGCACTTCCTGTTTGGGTAAAATAGATTTGAAATACTGGTATTCCAATATGTCAAAAAATAGCATATTTACAGTAAATAGTGCTAAGGAGTGAGCCAAATACCACCAATAAATCATGTAAATGGATTGCATGTCTATAGCACTTTCCTACTCCTACTCAAAGCGCTTTATAATTCATGCCTCACATCCACGCACCGGTAGCAGACCATGCAAGACGCCAACCTGCACGCTGGGAGCAATTTGGGGTTCGGTGTCTTGCTCAAGGACACTTCGATGGGGTCAGGAGGAATCAGGGCTCGAACCTGCAACTCTCCAGTTGCCAAACGATAGCACTACCTCCTGCACCATCATCGCCCCCTACTGAGGAAAAATTATACTGAATTACACTAATTAAAGTCTTTGCAACGTTGTACCTTAACTACTCATGTTTGTTAAAAAGGCAAACCAAACATCTCATGAGAAACACCAACGTACTTTGGTTAAAATCTTCGTAAACTGTGAGAATACTGCGTCTCTCAAATCCAGTTGCATCATACGGGAAGTCACTGCACCAGTAGGCTATATATTACCCAAGCAGATGGTGTACTTCAGTAATGACCCAGGTACGGGTCATTCAGGTATGACCAAGAGGTAGCCTATTTTTGAAATGCGTGGTTTTTCTGCCAAGTCGCAAAGGATGCACCCAAAGAAATGCATAATCTGCATATTGAGTGGCGTCCATCGCCTCCCACAGTCCATTGCTTAAAGCACTTTATCTCATTTAGTTGTATAGTTATTAGTCCATTGATTGTACCTTTTCCATTCTCAATGGTGTAATTATAAACAGAGATATCGCTCTCCTCTCCTGAACACCTCTATCATACTCCCTGGCCACATATCCACTGTGTGTGTGTGTGTGTGTCATGCCCCTTTGCCGCTTGCAGTTCACCCCCTTCACGCTCTTCTAGCTTTGGCAGCAGCCATTTTGTTGTTCTTTGCCATTATGGTACTTTTCAATTCTTCATATTTTACCATGATAATTCTCTGTCCCCCTGCGTTGAAATAAGCAGCCTGGTTGTGATCCACGCTTAAGTGACCGGTCATCGAACACGCGCTCGAAAATGCGTGCTTCTGTATCGTACACATGCTGCTGCCGGGAAAATGTCCAGCATTCTAAAAGCAGACTTCTCTTGAATGTGAGAAACACGCAGATTTGCTCCTGGAAGAATGAGAAGTTAATAATTGTACGGGCCACCTCCACTGCCTGGTTTGTAATGGAATCTTAGCTGGTGCTTACAGCGCTATCTTTTGCTGCTTTACTGTACTCTGCCGACTGCCCCCAAGTTCACGTTAGCCTGCTCCTGTGCCATCGGGTTATTGGCTGTTAATCGAACACTCTAGTTACCATGGCAATTGCTGCATACTGTAAGTAAGGCACTTCAGTCATTTGTGAGTGTAGATGTCCTTTGAAAATTCATGAATGTGACTGACTGCTATTCCATTGGTTAAATCAGTGCCAGATTGCAGGTGCCCTTAGTTTTGTGTGAATAGTTTGAGTGGCTGATGACAGCAGATGTTTCAACGAGGATGCCTGGTTTGCATTAGAGTGCTTTTCCACTTGCGACGGGCCTGTTTAGAGTTTCAGATCTACCCTCTCATGCTTGGGCTTTAGTTTTATAGGATGTTGACAGGTTTAACTGCTAACAAAACTGTCTTTACATGATAGCTTATTAATACTCCACTATCACAGTTTATGTTCTGTGGACTTTAATTGCTTTCCAGTTTGCTTCTGTGCAGCTGAAGAAGGGTGACTTTATTCAGTTATTTTTATTTGTTTTTCTCCAAATACAGGTATTACAGGTATATTTCTATTGCTTGAAGCTATCACCTCGAGAAGAATTTGCAATGAATTCAAAACCAGAAATTGGCTTTGCTAGATGCTTGGGATCCCAGGTCCTGTGTTTCCTGGTCTGGTATCGAAAAAGGTCTGTGCTACACTTGAGCTCAGAGTGCAATACTGCTATACTGAGGTAGCCCCACTCCACCCCACAGCCAGGGGGCAGTAAAGGAGCAAAAAACTGCATCTTTTCCATACATGTGAAATAAATGCCATGCGATATTCACGATACATTGCCCAGCTGTTCAGCCTCCCGTGTCTGTGTTATTACTATATAATACTGGCATGTTTAAAGGAAAAAAGAGTAATATCATCTGCAGTGGCCAGGCCACGTCAGGAAATCGAAAAGTCAGACATTTTGGCAGCCCCTGAGAGCAATTAATCATAAACGATTCGGCTTAGTTTTGAAAACTCTGAAATAACTGCAAAGCAAGGAAGTGCATACGGCAAAGCACAATAACCCGGCTGCAGCATTTAACGACTGGGTGGTCTGTGTGGCTCATGCCTGCACACCCATCCATCCATTTTCTCTACCTATTTGTCCTATATTTACTTATATATTTGACTTCTACGATGCACAGTTGATGTTTTTCTCCGAGACCACCTTCTTTTAACCGGAATATTTATCAGAAAGTACTTTTACATACAAGGAATTGACTTTGGGATGACATGCAAAGCAAGCAAGGGCGATCAAGACAATCAACATAAATTATATACATAAGATATTTGTGCTAAGTGCATATTTATTGTGGTATTTCAGTAGAGCAATAGCAAGTGAATACCACGTTCGGCGCTGAGAGCAGTATGACAGGCATTAACAGTCATGCAGAGTCATATAGTCTAAGCACTAAACTGCATTTAGCAGAACTGGATCCGTGTTTAAAAATATCTAATCTAAGTCAAGTATACATTATGTGTTCATGCAAAAGAGGCTTCCAGAAAGGAACTGTATTTCTGAGTCTATTGTTCGTTTAATTTATTTACTTCAACTTCAATAGAAAGGATATTTTTTTTCCGAAAAACATTTATTTTTATCATTAAACAGACATGTTTTCATTATTAAATTTGCCCCTTTTGCTTTCCTCACTTTAGCTGGTAGAAAAATCATCGGTATAATCTGATCGAGACAAAAAAATACTTGTAAAGAGCAACGACCGGTCGTATGAATAAAAGGTCGTGCGTGACAATGACAAGCTATTAAACGACGGTAGTATTAGGCGGGAGCTGCCTGCGTGGTTTTCACTGGGTCAAATGAAATGAAACCAATAATTCAGTGGTTTTTCCAAAAATAATGATATATGACATCATGAATGTTTGTATGTTGCTACTGTGTTTACCACCATTACATTGGACTGTATGCAGAGTTCCACTACCTCTATGGCACATGCGCAGATATAGATCTTATTTTTTAGTCCAAATTAAGGAACTGGGACAAACATCCAGGTGTGACCATGACTTTGAACATAATGGTGCAATGAAATGTCTCACAATACACAATGACTGACGCAAGTCAAATTCCATACTAATCTGCTAATTAAAATGTAGCTAAATTACAAGAAGACTTGCAGGTCTGAGACTCGTTTTCCTTAATTAAAGGAATTTCCTCTTCATACCACCGGTAGCCAAATGTAATAGCTTCTTCTGGACGTTAGATGGCAGTATATACCCATTTTGTCGCTGTTTCGCTCAATCCGGTGAATGCGATTGAACAAATCAGTACAGCCATTTAACACAAATCAGGCGACCCTAATGAAACCAGTGTCATTTTAAGGGAACATGCTGGTTATTATGATCAACATAAAGTTGGAAGCCAGGAATCGAATATGAATATTTAAAAGGGTGTTTAAGTTGCGTTATTTCAAACGCTAAGAGATCAGGCATATACCACGTTTATTGTAACTCAATGCCAGGTGAACTCGTTCAAGTTCGAATAAATGCACAAAGTGATAAGCAACCACACGTACTCGAAAAGAAACATCCTAACTTTGTTATAGTGGGATTTATCCTTACTTTCGGTTTTTCTTGATGCCATCCCTTCATGGAGAGGGGAAAATGTTTCATTTTTAAGGACCATAAGGGGTCAGCATATAACCTTGTATAAATTAATTCATTTACGTTATTAAAGATCACTTTGTGTTTGCCTATGCTAAGTTTAAGCAGAGCAGAGCCGCTACAGGGATGTCACGCCAATGGAGAGACCGGTGGGCGGAACATTTTCCAGAGTAAGAAAGTTACCGATCAGCCCCCGCTAATATGACCGGACTCTCCATACCGCTATTCTAATCCACATGCACGGGAGAAACAAGGATCTACAAAAATAAACTAATGCTATAGTCTTCAACTAATTCTTTGCTTTTATGAAGCGCCGCGTAAAGCGCAGTTTGTGCTAAAGCAGTGCGCGGAACGGAAGATCGGATCTAATTATGTCACTATAATTTTAACATTAACAAAAGTGTTTTGAAATGATCAACTTTGGGGAGTGCAAAGAGTTACGGATCTACCGCTTTTGGGATTTACCTTAAAAGGATGCGCAACATCTTCTGACCTTTTTATTTTTATTTTTGTACCACAGGAATAAAGTGGTATAAAATGAACTGAATTTCGCTTTTAAAATTGTACAAGGGATGCACGCATAATTCGCCCGCAGTGAATGAAATTAATCCGTACAGCACTACTAGAATTAATCCTTCTTGATTTACATTTTGGGTAAGTCAGACGAAGTTGATGCATAACCGGCAAGAAGTTTGTCCCTGGAAGGTGGACTGGAAATTTCACCATGGCCATTTCAGGTAGGGTGTTGAGGGGGCTTTATTTGATGCTATTAATGCAATGGACTTTATGGAAAAACTGCACATCCAGACACGTCCGCCAAGAGTTCCAGGTGTTGGAGGAGCAGCCGCCCGGTTCGTACGTGGGCGCCATAGACAGAAAGCCGGGCTTCACCTACCGCTTCGGCGAGAACCATAGAATGTTCGCGATCAACGACACGACAGGTGCAATTTACACGACGTCTGTCATTGACAGGGAGGCTTTGCAGAGTGATGTTATCAACGTTGTGGTCCTGTCCAGTCAGCCTACCTACCCCACTGAAGTAAGGATTGTGGTTTTGGATATAAATGACAACGCGCCGGTTTTCCCCGACGCCTCCATCGTTGTGTTTTTTAAAGAAGATTCCAGGAGCGGCAGGCAGGTCATTCTGGACACCGCCACGGATTCTGACATCGGAAATAACGGAGTGGATCATACAACCTACAGAATAGCGAGCGGAAACGAACAGGAAAAGTTTCGTTTGGATATTACAGTTAATCCAAGTGGGGAAGGAGCGTTTCTGCACTTGGTTTCAACTGGTGGTTTAGATAGGGAACTGACACCATGTTATCAGCTCTTGATTGAAGTCGAAGACAGGGGTGATCCTAAGAGATTTGGTTACTTGCAGGTAAACGTCACTATTCAGGATACAAATGACAACCCGCCCATTTTTAATCAGGATCATTACCAGAATAGTGTTTTTGAAGATGCAGCAGTCGGCTTCAGTGTATTGCGGGTCACAGCGGAAGACCTTGACGAGGGGGCAAATGCAGACATCAAATACTTTTTAGAGGAAGGGGCACCTTTTGCAATTGACCCTAAAACTGGTATTATTACTATAAAGGAAACCCTGGACTACGAGAGCAAACGGCAGTACTCTCTGACCATTCATGCGTTTGACAGTGGAGTCCCTAAACTTTCAGGTCGCTGTGAGGCGAATATTACACTTTTAGATGTCAATGATAATGACCCCGTGGTTAAGTTCAGGTATTACCCCCCCAGCTCAAAGTTCGCTTCCGTTGATGAAAATGCAGTCATCGGTACAGTGGTTGCGCTATTGACTGTCTCAGATTTGGACTCTGATTCTGCGAATGGGAAAATGTCCGTGTCGATTTTAGCAGGCAATGAGCAGGGGCATTTCGATGTTTACTCCTCCCCAATTCCAAAGTTGAGCCTTATAAAAGTGGCCAGTGTGTTAGATAGGGAGCGCATTTCCTCTTATAACTTTACAGTCTCTGTTTCTGATAACGGGAAACCTATAGCCAGGTCCTCGATTGCTAGCTTGGTGATTTACATAAATGACACCAATGACCACCCTCCGGTGTTCCAGCAGGCTGTGTACAGCGTCAACATCACTGAGGATGTTCCCAGAGGGAGCTTCATCGAAGGCGTTTCTGCAACAGACGGCGACTCGGGGCAGAATGCCAATCTGTGCTACTCTCTGGTGTCTGGAAACAGTTTGGGCTGGTTTGCAATCAGTGAGAACAGTGGTCTGGTCACCACCGCTGCCTTACTGGACAGGGAAACTGCCTCACAGGTTGTATTGAATATTAGTGCCAAAGACCACGGCATGCAGCCTAAGGTCTCATATGCTACACTGGTGGTGAATATCGCCGATGTCAATGACCAAATCCCCATGTTCTCGCAGGAAAACTACCACGTCTTCCTGCTAGAGAATTCACCTGCTGATAGTGAGCTCCTGGTGTTGTCGGCTACGGACAGCGACCTGGGCTCCAACGGCACTATCCGTTTCTATTTTGACTCCGCCACGCCATCTGACCTCCAGGACCTTTTCAGTCTGGATGCGGTGTCTGGCAGACTGAGTACAGCCAGGGTTCTGGACAGAGAAGAGCAGGCCTTTTATCAGCTCTGTATCCAGGCCACTGATATGGGAGTTCCATCACTGACTGCCGTTGCGAAGGTGAATATAACCCTTAAGGATGTCAATGACAACCGGCCCACATTCTATCCTGTGCGATACTTTGTCAACATCAAGGAGAACGAGCCTCCAGGCACGCATGTCACAACAGTTAAGGCAACGGACTTAGACCTTAGGAGTAATGGAACAGTCAGGTTCACAATTACGGTGGGTGACCTGGTCAGATTTCACATAGACAGCAAAACAGGCAGAATTATCACACAGCAGCCCCTCAGTAGAGAAGATGGCTCAACCTACGAGCTGACGGTGTCAGCGGCTGACGGCGGCGGCCTTCGTTCTCTCCCTGAAGCCACCGTCATCGTCTCTGTCGTCGATGACCAGGGCGACCTTCCGTCTTTCACCCACAGTGCATATAGTTTTGTGATCTTCGAAAACATCCCGGTTTCCTCTATAGTTGGCAAAGTGTCCGCATCTTCACTCGATTCCATCAATAATGTCACATATCAGATCACTGACGGTGACCCAAAGGGGATTTTCCTCATAACCCACATCACTGGTCAAATAACCACAAACGGAGTCATTGATAGGGAAGAGCAGCCATTTTATCAACTCCAAGTGATTGCCCGGGGTGGGGGGCTGGTAGGGCAGGCCCTGGTAAACATCACTGTTAAGGACCTGAATGATAACGCCCCACGTTTCCTTCACACAGCTGCGAATGTGAGCGTAATGGAAAGCTGGGCTGCAGGACATCCCATATTTCAAGCTAAAGCTGTGGATCCTGATGAGGGGCCTAATGGCAGGGTGGTGTACAGTCTTAAAAAGAATCACAAAGGCCTTTTCCAGATCCAGGAACAAGACGGCCTAATCACACTAAGGGGGCCGCTGACAGCAGCAACCAGCTCCTTTCAAGTGGAAGTTCTGGCTTCTGATCTGGGTGTCCCCCAACGTGCCTCTTCTCTGACTGTCACGGTCAATGTTCATGACATTAATGACAACTCACCCATGTTTGAGCAGCTGTCATATGAGGTCACTATTTTAGAGTCGGAGCCAGTGAACAGCAGGTTTTTTTGTGTGAAGGCCATTGACAAAGACTCTGGTTTGAATGGGGAGGTTACATATGAAATCACTGGCGGAAACACTGGTGGTGTCTTTGGCATTTTTCCAGACGGAGAGTTGTTTGTTAGAGCAGAGTTAGACCGCGAGGTCAGGAACCAGTATCAGCTGCTGGTGGTGGCTACAGACAGAGCCATCAAGAAACTGAGTGGCTGCGTCAATGTGTCAGTAGTTCTGGAAGACGTCAATGACAATCGACCCCTCTTTAACAGTACAAGTTATGTGTTTTACTTTGAGGAAGAGCAGCAGAGGGGCTCTGTTGTTGGGCAGGTCTTTGCAGACGATAAGGACTATGGATTAAATAGTGAGATTCGGTATTCCTTTGAGACTCCACAAGCAAGCTTTGAACTGAACACCATCACTGGTGTGTTGACTAGCACAGTGCAGCTAGACCGGGAGTCACTGATGAGACAGCAAGGTGCTGCAAAATTCAGTTTTTCCATCATGTCCTCGGACCAGGGGTTCCCAAGGGCCCTGACTGACCAGGCCAAAGTACAAGTATTTATACAAGACATCAACGATAACCCTCCCATATTTACTAAAGACGTCTATCAGGTGTCTGTGTCAGAGTTGGCTCAGAGCATGACACAGTTAGTGCGTGTCTCTGCCTCAGATATTGATGAGGGTAGAAATGGACTCATTCACTATCATATCGAGGAAGGTTCAGAAGGACTTACGTTTTCCACTGATAGCAGCTCCGGCCAAGTGACCCTGGTGGACAGACTCGATTACGAAACGACATCCTCATACTCGCTCAAAATTATAGCAGTAGATTCAGGAACGGTGCCCCTCTCTTCTTCTTGCTTACTGAACATCTTTGTTCTGGATGAAAATGACAACTCACCTGTCTTCCTGAAGTCTACATTAACCATTGATGTGAATGAGAACATGCGAATTGGAGAGCTTGTGGCCTCTGTAACGGCTACTGACTCCGATTCTGGAGACAATGCGGAGTTAAGCTACAGTATCACAGCATCCAGTAATCGGGGGACATTCAGTATTAGTGCTAAAACTGGAAGTATCTTCTTAGCCAAGAAGCTGGATTTTGAAACACAGACGCTGTATAAATTTAACGTGACGGCAAAGGACAATGGAAGACCACCTAGGTACTCCTCAATAGCTGTAATTATAAATGTTATAGACTTTAATGATAATTCCCCAAGTTTTATGTCTGGAGATATTTTTAAATCCATTTCAGAAAACTTGCCACTTGCAACCTCCATAATGACTGTCACAGCACATGACCTTGATTCTGATGTCAACGGCCAACTGGAATATTCCATAGTTCAACAGACTCCAAGAGGAAACCATTTCAAGATAGATCCTTTAACTGGGGTCATTTACACAAATAAAGAGATCGACAGGGAATTTTCAAATCTTTTTGAACTAATAGTCAAAGCAACCGACCAGGCTATACCAACGGATCTCCGACATTTTGCCTTAAAAAACCTGACTGTTTGGGTCACGGATCAGAATGACAATGCCCCTGTGTTTGTTACACAGAGCGCACTGGTTGCTGAATCAACCATGTTTGTTGGCTCAGTTCTCACCAAGGTGCTGGCCCTTGACCCTGATGAGGGGTTGAATGGAGAAGTTGAGTATGAATTATTGAGTGGCGACCTTGATACTTTTATTGTAGACCGCTACACTGGGGACATTCGAGTGGTGTCCCCTCTGCTGCCCTCACGGTTGGTCTACAACCTGACTATGCTGGCTACTGATCGGGGGGCAGACAGGAAGACCTCCCAGACGGACATGACCGTCATCCTGCAGGGTGTGGGCGGTCCAGTGTTCTCCCAGCCCAGGTATGTCGCTGCCCTGAGGGAAGATCAGCCCCCAGGCACAAGTGTCATCTCTGTGGATGCGTCTAGTCCACGTGGTGCTGGCACCCAGGTGGAGTTCTACATCGTGTCAGTGCAGAGTGGTGCACAGCCTGTGGGACGACTCTTCACCGTCGGCCGTTTCACCGGCGTCATCGAGACGGCGGCTGAGTTGGACAGGGAACGGGGTTCCCACGTCTACCTGGTGGATGTCTTCGCTGTGGAAGCTGACGCCAGCTTGCCCAGGACCCAGAGAGCTGAGGTGAGGGGTGCCGTGTATTTTTTTATTTATTTTTTTATTTTTTTTACTTAGGCCTCTGATGGAAGCAGATGGAATAAACCGCATGCTTCTCAGGGAAAAAAACAAAAATTTGTGAAATATATGTTTCAAAACGACAAACGGTAGATTCAGAGGCGGCACAGTGGCAAAGTGGGTAGCGATGTTACCTGACCCTGCTGAGACTGGGGTTTGAGTCTCTAGTACTACGTGTGTGCAGTTTGCATGTCATCACGGGTTTCCTCAAGGGTCTCTGGTTTACCTTGGTTGTGCATGGTTGCGCACTTGGTATCGCTTAGTGTTTCAAAGTCCCGTTGAGGTCATTCTTGTAGCCGCTGGATTTTATTTCTGCCCGGCTTCTCGTAGTGGTGAAGCATTGTTATGGCGACAAAGCTATTGTTCCAGTTCCCAAAAGCGGCCAGGCTCGCACAATGACCGAGTCGTTTGTGTGAACACTCGAGGAAGAGGAAGTGAGCACAAGGCATCCTGTGCTTCCCTGGGACCCTGCTGTTGGAATCCAGTGTCCTCTCTTACCGAACGTAAACTGCATTAGCCTGCATGAGAGGAATTTGAGAAACAGTTCTGTTCATTCTGGCCATTAATCATGTCGTACGGCTTCACGGTCTTAAAGCATGATATATGTCGATTGGTGGTAGGAGGAAAAGAGGCTTCATGCGCTTCAGCGGGCGCCGCATGGTTTTACTCATTTGTGGGCTGTTCTTTGGAACTGAAGGCGGTGATGCGAGCTGGAGGTGTCGTTGAATGGGGTAAAGGGGTCCGTGCGCATAGATTACCGATGAGTTAGGGACAGAGCAGAAGCCGTGAAGACTGGGATGTCCTGCAGGATCACGTGATGCATGTGCGAGCACCGGAATCTCTGCTTCATTCTCACGCTACTGGGGGTGTGATGTGACCAGAATACGTCCCCAGCTCGAAAACACAGTGCATCCCCAACGTTGCGTTCAGTCTTCCCCGTGGGATGATTCGCTGAAGCAGAATTGAGAAATTCTAGACCTGGTCTGTGTGACTGAATCCTTGCCACTGTTTAAATGAAAAACAAATGTGATGTTATATATAAGCATTGGAAAGTTCCTCTTGAAGCTAACATTTTCAGTTATTATAGGTTTGATGGTACATGTTTATAAATTCTTTTTTTCTTCAACCATGCCCAAATGATATCACTGCTGTTTACTTGAAAATGTGTTTTTAATTATTACATTGAAATTACACAACATTTTTAGAGGTTTTCATAAGCGTGTGTGTGACCGCATCTCAATTTCGGCCTTTGTGAAAGCTGGGAAGTTCTACATAGTACAGTTATGTCAGCATAAAACAAATTAAACCAGCCACAATACATTCCCAGTGAAAAATAGCATTTCTGATTTCAGGCACAGTATAAAATCTGATTTCAGTCTTGTCTGAATGAGCCTTAAGGTGAGAAACTTCTAAAGATTGTAAGATATTTATACTGTAGCAGTCTGAATGAGCAGTCAAATCCAGGCTGAACAGATGAGTGGGTTGCACTAACTTACTGTGATTTCGGAAATGATGAACAGAATTTTATGATCCCATACACTGATTGTGTGCTTTGCCACTGCAAAAACAAAGTTTAAAATATTTTGAATGCTCGGGATTTTGCCTCAGAATCATGGGTCGCGTTGTCTGATTTTATGGGTTTATTTCTACCAGTTTGAACTGAAATTCTGAACTCGTTTTCTCCATTGTGGGGAAATGAAATTAAAAGGTATTTGAGAAAAAGATACAGAAGTAGTATGAAGCCTGTTTGTTTAGGGTTTTTTTGTGCTCTTCCCCCTGGAACAGAAAGAGTCCCCAATTATCTTAAATACTTATTTTCTGATCGGTTTTAAGTAGGTTTTTTGCTTCCTCTTGATCCACGAGAGCAGCATTTTCGTAGCGCTGCCTCTGGGAGCTGCGACCAAGGTGTAGCTCTGACCTCACTTTCTGTCATCTTTCCTCGCCCGCCTGGGTTCTCTCAGGCTCCCCTTTGTTCCTCGACCTTTCCTGTCTGGCCTCCCTTGTCCACTCCTCGTCCCTTTGTCCCTCCTGTCTCTGCTACTCGTCCCTCTGTGCCTCCCGTGTCCACTCCTGGCCCTTTTGTTCCGCCTGTCGGAGTTCCCCCTGTGTCTCTTTTTCTGATCTGTCTGTCCACGTTTCCCGTTCTGTGTCAGGTCTTGTCCTGATTCCTGCCCCTGTGCTTGTTTTGTGTTTCTGTCCTGTTCCCGGTTCCCCGTTGATGGTCTGCTTTTTTGTCCTCCTGTGTGCCACACCCACCCCGTTACCTCGCATTAATCCCTGATTGTATCACCTGTTGTTTGTTGAATTCAGCCTGTCATGTGTATTTAGTCCGCGTCCCAGTCAGTGGTGTCAGATCTGTCATCAACGTTACGCGTGTCTTGGAGTCTGTCTGCCCCGAAATAAACTCCTTTTGTAGATATTCACAGCTTCCTTCACCTGCTTTCCTGTTGAGCGTCACAATAAGGATATGTTTACCCTACGTGTGTGTGTGTGTGTGTATGTCTGTCAAAATTTTATGACATCATAATCAGCTTGTTAATTCTTGGGCAAATTTATAGCTTCCATGTCAACATTGTGATGTGAGGTTGCCATAATAAAAAAT
>JAODKE010000055.1:5645108-5663335 GCA_026779605.1 Mormyrus hasselquistii
TCTGTGTGAGCAGGGAATGGTGTCAGACTGCGAGTGTGAGAGAGCAGGGAGACAGGGTGGCGTGTGACGTTTGTGTGAGCAGGGAATGGTGTCAGACTGCGAGTGTGAGAGAGCAGGGAGACGGGGTGGCATGTGAAGTCTGTGTGTGAGCGAGGAATGGTGTCAGACTGCGAGTGTGAAAGAGCAGGGAGACGGGGCGGCGTGTGAAGTCTGTGTGTGAGCAGGGAATGGTGTCAGACTGCGAGTGTGAGAGAGCAGGGAGACAGGGCGGCGTGTGAAGTCTGTGTGTGAGCAGGGAATCGTGTCAGACTGTGAGTGTGAGCGAGCAGGGAGACAGGGTGGCGTGTGAAGTCTGTGTGTGAGCAGGGAATGGTGTCAGACTGTGAGTGTGAGAGAGCAGGGAGACAGGGGAGACTAAATAACATTTTTCAAAATGAGAGCAAAGTTAACAACAAGTAATGCAATTTTCCGAGCAAGACGTAGTGAAACTGTGAAATATTGCCATTTTCACAAGAACAGAAAAAAGAGGGAATACAAATAGTGTGGATATTCTGTGCCAAGCATGTCAAGCATACTGCCGGCCAACAAAAAAGGCGCCATTTTATTTTTGCGTTGGACTGCCTTTTGCTTTGATTATACCATACATTTTTCATGGCATTGTTTATGCAACATCTGTACATTTTGTTTCTTCCATATTTGCATCCATTTCTCACTGAGATCTTGTATTGACAAAGTCAGCTGAATCGCTCCATGAAGTCCTCATCAGCACACCTCGAAGACGTTCAGTGGGTTTAAGGTGAAGACTCTGTGGTGGCCAGTTCGTGTTTGAAAATGATTCCTCATGCTACTGAACCACTCTTTGACAATTCGAGCCTGATGAATCTTGGCTTTCTCGCCCTTTAATATGCCCATGACATCAGGAAAGAAAATATCAGTTCTTGAAGGATGGAGGTGTAACCTGGTCATTCAGTAGATTGAGGTACTCAGCTGACTTCGCTTCACTGCTGCATAATGTTGCTGATCTGTAATAATGATCCAGCCATTGGTATTGGTGATTTTATTTTTGGCCGGGCAGGGTATAAAAAATATATTATTCATCTTATCGTTTTTATGCTAGATTGAACACTCCCACATCTGGATACCATCGTCCACAACAAACCGGTTTGTTTTAACAGGCAGTCAGAACATCAACAGATTCTGTTATAAAACACAGTGTTTCCAAAGTAACCCCGTGTAATCACCAACGGTATTCCTAAGAACGGCGCTTTTTAAACTTTTTTTATTCTGTCTAATGAAAAACATCTGAATGAAATATCATGCAGGGATGTCTGGATTACCTGAGCTCTTTGCGAGACAAGCCTAAGCTTTTGCAGATAGAACACTAAAAAAGGTCATTTCGAGATTCTACTCTGGTGTGCAGTTGTTCTACAGAGAGGACAGAGAGTTTATAGGTAGCTACGGATGTTACGTTTCGCTAATTAAAATGTGATCCAGGTACGGTACTTGGGGAACACTGCACCCTCCTTGTCCCATGATGTTTTTAAGACTGCAGAAAACACTTTTCCGACATGAAATGTTTTGGGTGCTGCAGCTACAGCGTCTTTTCTCCAGATCTTCCTAATATGTCGGTGGTAACTTGGTATTTCGTTTTGCGGTATTTTGTGAAGGTGAATTTTAGGATTGTAAGAACGTCTCATATATCAATTGCTTTGTAAAGGGCTGGATCATTATTCGCCACCCTGCGTAAAAATCCTGGGAAGCCCTAATCAACTTGTCTGGTGCTGAGCGGCTGATGTTGCCCAACCCAGAATTCTTTCGAAATTCTCTATTGTCACTTTATCATAGCCTGCCAGTGTTTTTTCCACCTTCTATCTCTCAGTGCAACACAGTAACTGTAAAACAACACTCAGATGTGGCAGACATGTTTTCGTGTAAAACATTTCCCTCGGGAAATAAATAAATGCAATAAAATGTATCACATAAATCTTTTAAATAAATGGTGTCATGGGTGGATTTGGCTTTCTTCGCTGGCGCAGCTTCTCCATCGTGACCTCCAATGAAAAATGTATTATTTTGTGAAATTAATATATACTTCTTATGTCATTTAATACCCTGAACTGAACAAGAGGTTACCCGGATGAAGGGTTGACCTCCTTAAAGTAATCGTAGCTGTGTCATGGCTTGGCTGCATGAGAGGGCTCTTGGCCTGACTTCTGAAGTCAGGTCCGTCAATCCGCATCTTCCTGCCACTGTCCTGTCCAGCTGGGAGAAGCTCTCTGACTGCATTCAGCTCTCGGCAAATACCACTTAGTGATGTCATTCTGGAGAAAGTGCAGTACTTTGTCAAGGCTGCGTTCCTCGATTTAATAGAATAACTCAGAATGATCCGAGATGTGTTGTTCTCCTGTATTAAAAACTTTCTGGAAACGTTCAGCCAGTGATCCCCTTTCTTTTGTTGAACTCCATGTGGGTGGATTGTTGGGTGGCACTGTGACCTCACACCTCCACGGTCGTGGGAGTGACCCCTGACTCCATCTCTCTATCTCCTCCCCATGTTCATACAGGTTTCCTCCAGGTCTTCAAGTTTCCTGCTAAACGAGGTCTAAATAAATAAAGAATAAAGAATTGTGACTCTACATTATCCTCAGTGTGTGACAGTATGTGTGTAAGCCCTTTGAAGGACTAGCATGCCGCAAACAGACAGTCCCGGGTTAAGAACATCCGATTTACACACCACTCGTATTTGTGAATGGGTAGCCGTTAAGCCTGTTTGATTAAACATTCTGATTAAATGTGATGGTTCCTAATAAGGAATGTGTGCACTACTGTGTGACACATGTGAAAACATTGTGAAGCTTAGTGGTTTGTCGGCTTGAGACCGTACAGTACAGTATGTAGTATCTTATTATTATTGTATAGTAACAGGTATTACCATGTATTGTATTATCTTTCCCACTTACCTACAATTTCGACTTAAAGACTGTGTACTTAGGGAATGGATCTCATTGGTGGTCCGGGGACAGCCTGTACCACTGTTTCGTGCCCTGTACTTAGGGAACGGATCTCGTTGGTGGTCTGGGGACAGCCAGTACCGTCATGGTGTGCCCTGTACTTAGGGAACGGATCTCGTTGGTGGTCTGGGGGCAGCCAGTACCGTCATGGAGACCCTGTACTTAGGGAACGGATCTTGTTGGTGATCTGGGGGCAGCCTGTACCAGTGTGTCATGCCCTGTACTTAGGGAACGGATCTCTTTGGTGGTCTGGGGGCATCCTGTACCACCATGTCGTGCCCAGTACTTACTGCAGGGAACAGATCTCATTCGTAGTCTGGGGACAGCCTGTACCACTGTGTCGTGCCCTTTGCATCCTGCGCCTGTCTCTGGGCTCACCATGACTCCGCACTGGATCAGCGCTTATGGAAAAGGAAGGGAGGTCTGATTGTCAAGTTCCAAGTGAGTATGACCTAGCTATACTCTGCTACCTATACTCTACCAGCTATACTCTGCTTATTATACTTTGCTGGCTGTAGTTCTCTCCCCTTTTGTGCTTCCCATCCTGTGGCCCTTTAAGACGCTGCTGCACTGTGTCCCGGACTCCAAGCCTCCAAGCTGATGCTTTCTTCATGTCTGCTTGGCACTGCTGGCCAGCTGGGGCCGAGTCAGACAAGCAGAATAGTTGCTTATTGAAAGCATGTCGCACACATTACCACCCGTGGCCGGCCGAGAAAGGGCCGGCTTCCTGAACTGAAGGCATTTATGACAGACAGGCCCGCGCTGTAGTGCATGATGGGAAACATTTCCCTGGTTGCCCCCCCGGATGACCCTCCCCCCCCCCCCGTAACCTGTGAAGGGTAGCCACACTCACTCTACACATACTCCCAAGCTGTTATTAGGTGAAAAGTGAAAAACTCATCACATCTCAATGAAATGTGTCCTCTACATTTATCCCATATGTGTGACATAGCAGGGGCCAGCTAAATTCAGCGCCCGGGGAGCAGAGCTTAGGGGCGGAACCTTGCTGGTCAGGGATTCAAACCAGCAACCTTTTGCTCACGTGTGTACTTCTCTAACCACTCTCAGTTTGCCGTCATGCCGACCTGCCCCCCCCCCAAAGCAGTGGCTGGTGTCCCTTGTTGTCCGGAAGACACATGACCCAGGATGACGTGTACTGTACCAGTCACTTCACCAGGATCGCCTTTTCCTGTTCTTATTGTTGCTCGACAGCTAACCTCGCGGTGAATTGTATTGTTTAAAGCAGTATTTGAGGGGTAAAAACGTAACATTGTGTTGGTATTCAACCGCTTACCCGCTGACACGTAGCATAATTAACCCAGCTTCCAAACTGTAGCTACTGTGCAGTTTTGGGGAATCGGTCTGTTTTAATATGTGTTTCCATCTCACGTGAATTCCTTCAGTCGACTAATTAAAACCTAATGAGGAGATTAGCATCGTTATGAGTCTTTGTTATTCTTGTTATTTTATTGTATGTGTTACAAGAATTTGTGTCCACGAAAAAAAAAACAACCCTTCAGGTTCACAATAATAAAAACAATTCCTGCCAGATTCACATTAAACTGCAGGTCAGAAAGAAGAGTTTGAGTTCTTTTCCTTGTCTGACGTTAACTCCCCAGGCATCACGTCGGAAAGTCATTTACAAACACTCGGATCCTGCATATCTTCAAAGGTCATCAGATTGTCTCCCCCCCCCCTGTTACATTTGCTTTGCTTGTCATCTGCATTACATTATCAATCTGTAGTTTGATCTGCCAACTGAGAAATGACCTGCCTGAAGCCTGCGTTGGGGTTGGCTTCCAAGTTAAATATGTGGCGGTTCTTAGCATGAGGATAAACTGGTCCGTACGGCATACACCGTTATCTTCGTGAGGAGAACATCACAGGGATCAGACCCGCGGAATGTTTGCTACGGATCAGCTGGGATCAACTGCTCTGTGTTAGCTGTTTACACACACAGCTGCGTTTCCAGGAATGAGAGTTAGAAAAAAGTATAATTTTAGAAGCGCTTCATATTCCTTTTAAACAATCCATTTATTTTCTGCAACCGTTTATCCAGTGTAGGGTTGTGGCAAACCTGGAGCCTATCTTCGGACTGTCTGCAGGCCGGCTCAGCTCTCGAGCGGGGTGCACTTTCTCAATGAGGGAAATTTAAAGGCATCTATCCGCCTAAACTACATGTGTTTGTGGAAGGAAATGGAATTCCCCCTATTTTAAATAATCCTTACAAAACTATATATTTTATTGTACTTATTTCACATTTTATTTAATATCACAAACTAAATTTGAATGTCCTCCTTACTTTCAAGAGCAGTTTTTAGGCAAGTTTTGAAAAATGTAAGGTCGTGTCTTACTTAACGTCCGTTTCGGTGAAAAGTGAAAAGCTGTCATCACACCTCAACGAAATGTGTCCTCTGCATTTAACCCATATGTGACATAGCAGGGGGCAGCTAATTCAGTGCCTGGGGAGCAGTGTTATTTGAGTAAGTGCCGTGTCTTACTTAGGGGCTTGATATTTCCTTTTATTTTATGAGGATTTATGATAATATAATACGCCTCAACTATTAAACGACCGTGAAAGTATTTATGGGAGGGTTGATATATTGTTGTTCACTTTGGCTGTTTGCTGTGACCAGTGAAATATAGCAAAACGGTTTAAAAGTTCTCCTTGGTAAATATACACACGTATCCACACTTACAGAGATAGACGGATATTGCCGTTTGTGTTATGAATTGAAAAAAAAAACACAAAACATGTAGCATCAGCTGATAAGACAGGAAGTTTCCGTGTGGCCGTAAAGTGGCTACTGTACCGATGTGCTGTCAAACTTGCATTTTTTGAGGTATTGCTTTTATTAATGAACATAATACATCTTTTTTAGACCTGCCATCAATAAGCTTTTATTTTAAGTAATGCTCTTAGCGGATTGTTAAGCTTTCGGAGAATGTTTCAGAAGGCTGTCCCAAGCGCTGATGCGTTGTCGCTCGCTGATTAGTGACACTTTAATAAAGTAATTGGACGGTCGGTGGGCTGAATTTCCCACCTTTTTAGCCGTTTCTATGGTCACGGGCAAAACGACCTTCAATCTGGCCTCTATACTATTATTTAGATGCAAATCTTTAGCCTGACTCGGGGTTCCCTGCGATAGCTGTGGCAGAGGGCTTTCCGTAAAAACGTGGCGCTCCATTTCCTTCTGTTCTCTCGATTTGACAGCGATTCACTAAATCGGCCCTTAAGACACTGACAAAATGTTGGCAAAGACGTCTTTCTCCCCCCGCGGTTCTTTACGGACGGGCCAAAGCAGACAAAGACCTTCCTCCATTCTGCTTGACCGGATCAGCTGAAGCGAATGTTTTGGGCGAACGCTTTTTTAAAAAACATTCTCAGCATTTTCTTGCCCTATTGACTGCGACACTGAGAAGGAAACAACAAATGTGTTGAATCCGCTACGCTGAAATTGTTCCTTGAGCGGCTACGTGCTGGTTCTTGTCCCCAAATTCCCGCAGTGAGGTGCAACGGTCGGCACTGGACCACCACAAGCGACGCTGTGTGTTGTGGACACCAGCATCATCAAACCGCACCCTCACAGCTAAAGGAAAGGACACAAAGTGGCGAATCGAATTAAGTTTTCCTGCTCCCCCCTGTTTACATTATTCTTCTCCTGCCCCCCCCATCCCTCAGTTTCCTTACCGTCTGCTCCTGGTCGACCTGTATCCAGGAATCCAGCACCGTGGAAGTTTCTGCAGCTGTTCTCTGTCATGGTGCTTTGTGGCTAAGCGCCGGCCTTCTCAGAGACGGGCCTTTAGGGATGGTAGTCTGGATCCTGATGCACTTATCGGGCCGTTCTCCCAGGAATGTTGTTCTTAGATAAGGAGCTAAGTATGAGCGGGGCCTGGAGGCTGTGAAGTGGGGCCTAAAGCATGCGTTCGGCCGCTCTGCTGCTCCGCCACACAGTTCAGAGGGATTTCCCAGAAGCCCCCTGTCCGCCATCTTCCTGGGACCACTCAACCGCCTTCTTGACCCCAACATCATCGTACTGTTTGACTCACGGATATCGAAGCCGATTGATCCCAGTGTGACGAGTCTCCCCTGATATTATCAGCCTTTCTGATCGGTCTGTGACAGTGCTGCTGCAGTGTTTGGAGGTGGGAGCAATTCTGACCACGCCGATTGGCTCCGCCTACCCTAATCGTGCAGTTTTACTCGCATTGTGAAGCGGCTTCTTGACTCCATTGCGATCATACTGTTTGATCTGACTCTGAACATTCTGTGTGTCTCAATCATGATCATACAGTGTGATCGCAATCTGATCGGTGTGTTTGACCCAGTTGTGGTCATTTTGTTTTATTCCACTGTAATTTATCCATTTGATTCCATTGTTTTTGTTTTTTCACCCCGATATCATAATCATCATAACGATAATTATTATTGTAAATTTGATACTTTTGCACATAGATCTGCTGTTTAACCGCATTGCAAGTCATTTGTGACCGTGCTTTTCAACTGCACTGCGGTTTGGCCATTTGAAAATATAATAACCGTGCCATTTATAGTGATCCCATTTATTGTCTTAAAAAAAGACAAAAAGATAGTCTCCCGCTAACTTATTACTTCAGTGTCTGTTAGGAGACTAGAGACAAAGCTTGGGGCCTGCGCGACCAATGCGCCGTCAGGAATGACATTACCAGACCTCAGCTACATACAATGATATATCCCATTTTAATTCTCCTGGTCCAGAGGTCTGAAGATAATTCCTTCACATACCCTTGTCTGTTTAAGGACAGCCAGCTTGTAGAATCTTCCATACTGCCTCTATGTCGGTCTCAATCATTCATAAATCCTAAAAACTTATCACAAATGCAATGATTTGTGATAGTTATGGTAATTTGGTAAATAAATGTCGTGGGTTTGACTTTGATTACTGAGATGCTCTCGCTGCGGCCAGTTGTGGTTATGAATACCTCTTTAGTGAAATGCTTAGATTACCTTATGTAATTCGTTTTCTCCGCAGTGCATATCACTGTGGGTGAAGTTTGGGTTTAGGGTTTGTTAGGGGATGGCCCTGATTTTGACCACTGTCGCCAGTTTTCCCTCATTTTCCCACATTTTGCTTTGCCTTCCAAGCATTTGCTTGGAGTCTGAATGACGGAACGCGATCCAGTTAGCGATTCATGCTGACCACAGCCACAGGGTGGATGGGGACCAATCAGATTTTTTCATGTCGGGTAATGCAGTCACATGGCGGTCTGTGTCAGGGTAGAAGTACAGTACTCGGCAAACAAATTCATTTTTTGAGGGTTGATTTATTTTCTCTTTTTCATTAGGCATCTCTAAACAAATTTTGCAGATTCTATTTTTTTTTTGAGTTCTATTTTTTTGAGCTCTTAATTTTAAGTACTGCCCATGTCGGAAATAGACGAATCAGCCATAATGTTGCCTGTTTTTTCCAGTCAGAGAGCAAGCCTTTACGGATATAATGCTCTGAAAGTTTTTATTTGGAAAAAGCCGGAAATCAACACATGTAGTTTTCACATTAAGTCCTTGAGCTGGATATCCATATAGTTTCAAAATCATTTTCTTAATTCGAAACAAATGCAAATTTTTGATGTGGAGTGATGAAAGAGTCGACACAGACTTTCCTGGAGTCCCGGTGAGGTCGGGATGTCTCCGTGTCTTCACCTATCTGATGACCTCAGAACCAGGTAGGAGGGGCCTCACGGACACGTGCCCATCCTGACTCACCCAGCCTACCCAGAGGACGGGTCGCATTCATGCCTGCTGCGTGGCCAGCCTGTCCCTGGCAGCGATCTCCAAGGCCTGACGGGTAGCTGCCAGCCATTTCCCTCAATAAACTTGGAAGAGGAAAGAGAAAAAACTGGCCTTGGAAACCCATGTGTGTTTTTACCATTAGCAGCTTTTGCGGTTGTGGTTCGCCGTCCTGGTCGCTCTGCTCCTGACGTCATTCAAGAAGGCTGCAAACACTGTAGTAAATGGTGGAAACTGATGATGTCTTCCAGAAGCGTGCAGCAAAAAATAAAGCGAAAACCCTGGTATACAGGTGGATCGTTAACTCAGAATTCCTCTTGCCGCGCGTGGCGGTAAATCACAATGACTCGGCATCTAGGGGTTACCCTGGTGTGTGTCCGTAGACTCTCAGAATAGACTCTGGATCACTACATGCCTAATGGATGGTTGAATGTTGGTCTTTACGGTTCTTTCATCCTGGGTTATGAGTGTGAAAGTACAAAAGCTTATAGTTCATTTTGACCTCTTGAGCCGCTGGAGAATTTAATTACTGACCTTGATTGCTCATCAGTAAGTGCTTCAATTGTATTACTGGGGATAAGCTGGTTCACCAGCTAGATGTCGGAGTCCAGATGTTGGAGTCCAGATGTCAGACCCCTGCGTGTGTTTGAGCTGCACCTCATCCACTCCAGGCTGCATTTTGGTGGTTGACATGCTACTGGTTAACAAACACAGTTTGCAAACTCAAGCCAACCCTCCACAAGATGGACCACGGTACGGACGAAAATGCTCGACAACAATGGGACTTAATCCATCGTGATGCTTGAATATGCTCAGCATGACTGCTGCTGTTTAAATCCTGCTGGATTTCATGGTGACGGGGGTTTTTCCTTAAATTCCCAGGGTAGGTGTGGATTGTAAATGTGATTCCGGAGTAGATCTGCATGCAGCGCCATGGAGGAGAAGGGAGTTCACAGCTGGAGAAGGTGGCCAATAAGTTAATGATGTCAGTCTGCTGCTATGTTCTTTAGTTTCTCCTTCTTGAACTCCTTTACTTCTTCTGTTCATGTAGCCCTTGGTAAAGCCAGTAATACTCCGTTTGGAAAAGCACAAACAAAGTATCGCTTGTAAAATCCGAAGGGTAGCTGCCAGTATTGAAAAGAGCCGTAAAGGTATATGAAAATACCATAAAAGCTCCAGCCCTCATTGCTGCAAAAGTGGGCAGGCCGTGTCTGGCAGCTTGGTTTCATAGTGGATTTGGTGGAGAGCTGAGGTTATCTAATGGTAGTCTACAAGTAGTCTACTGGTAGTCTTCAAGTGGTCTTCTCTGCATGTTATGTATGCTGGAATTCCAGGAAGTGCTGCTACTCTCCCTGTTGCTGGACTTCCTCACAGGTGTAGCCCTTTGCATTTTAAATGAATCAATGTTAATGTAACAGCTACCTTCTGAGGGGGAAACAACTGCCGTTGTTTGAAGTCCCGCTCCTTTGTGTGACTTGTCGTTCTCTCAATTATCTCCACAGTCACTCTAAAACAGCTGAATACCAACAGCACCTGAGAGCTACAAACGTAGCAAAATACTGGCCTACATGCTAGAACCGTGGCCAGTTCTGCTCATAACCGACTTACGTCTTCCCTAAGTGCGGTTTATGTTATATTCATTTTTATGCCTTAATAAGGGCATAGCATTTAATCAAGATCGAATGATTTTGTTATGACTATGGCTTTCTTATACACAGCGCAACATGTGCAGAGTAATTTTGTGATTTTGGGTTGTGTAAGAAGACGCTTCCTAGGTAATCGTCACCTGGCGAGTTCACAGCGAGGGCTCTGGGCTCGTGATGCTTTTCAATGCGCGTCGCAGGTTCCGGAGCAGAGCGGCATCTCGTATTCCTCCTGCCGATTACCGCGCATGATGGTGATGCAGGGGTGGAGTAACGGTCTCCGGCAGTGACTCATCCCGCGGCCGATCGGCGGCTCCTCACTCCACACAGGAATCCTGTAATCTTCAGCGTTGGTCCGGGGCCAGATCCTAATAGGATCGTTTTTGGAGCTTGGCATTTATCATCCATTATACTGGAGGGTATTTACATGCCTCACGGCTGGAATATCTTCTAAAAAAAAGAAAAACTCAAGAAAATGTGTTTCTTGTTCTGTGGATTGTCTCACGCTGCAGGTTCTGCAGGGTATACATGGAGCTGTATGGGCTCTTGTTACATTAACGAAGATGGAAGTGCTGATGAACTTCTCAGCTTCCAGCAAGGCACTGGAACACAACATCACCCTGTGGCATTTTCTTCATGGGGGGGTTCGTTGTCCAGAATGGCTTACAAACAGATATTCCATTTTGGGTGAATATCACAGCTGGAAAGCAAGCTTTCCTAATGAGTCTTTTGGAGAGTGTATACTATGGCTTTGTTCGGCTCGTTCTTTGTGCATCAGGGTAGAGTTAAAGGGCTTTATAATAGCTGCCCGAGCCTTTTGTACCTTTAAGAGCTGTGGGCTTTCTGTGCTTCTGGAGGCAATTGACCTCTTTTACCCAGGGGCTGTTTACCAAGGCAGGAAAGGACCTGCCCCCCCGTTACGGTGACACGGGTGTCTCATGGAGCTGCTGGGGTGGGATTAACTGTAGGGGAACTTTCACTCCGCCTCATAGGAGGTTTACAAGGGGTCCCTCACCCCCCACCACCCCCCCCCCAACATGGTCAGCGCGCCCTTTGCGTTCCTACAGTGCTGCTAGTAGCACTTTTCATGCATCATGTGACTTATACTACAGCCCAGCGGGGGGTGAGGGGCAGGTCACAATGCCTTTTGGCCCGAGAAAGAACCTTAAATTCCCCAGACGGTTCCTGCTATTTACAACCAACAACAACAGGAAGGCTGCCTGAGACAGCAGTTTTTCCTTTTTCTTTCTGCGACCTTGTTCCCCGAGCCGAACGGGTCACCCCGCGTCGCCTTATCTCCAGCGGCTTTGTTTACACGTCGGGCCACGGAGTCACGATGCCAGGTATGATGGATCCCCAGCAGAGTCTCCAGGCCGGAGCTGAGCTGGCAGAAGTATGAGGTCCTACAGTCTCCATATCCGCCTGCCAAGGTTTTAATTGGCATCAGTTTTACTTGCAGGACCTCATTTGTTTTAATGGCAGGAATCATGTGCATCATTCTGTGTAACATAAACGTATGTTTATAATCCTCACTGATTTTTTGCTCGGGTGGTACAGTGGCGCAGTGGTACAGTGGGGCAGTTGGTTGGCGCTGCTGCCTCACAGTGAGAAGGTCCTGGGTTCGCTCCCGGGTCCTTTCTGTGTGGAGTTCGCACTCGCACGTCCTCCCCACGTTTGTGTGGGTTTTCACCAGGGGTTCCGGTCTCCTCCCATGGTCCAAAAGTGTGCGACATAGGTTGATTGGTGAGTCTGCATTGGCCCTGTGAGTGTGTGAGTGTGTGCGCCCTGTGGTGTGTTGGCTCCCGCCTGCAGCCGTTGTTCCCGGGATGGGATCCGGTCCCCCCCCGCGACCCCGGGTGGGCTTTGCCGATTTCAGAAGATGGATGGATGGATGTTTTGCTATAATACTGGACACTAATGCAGTCCCCAATGTTCAGTTTACTTAGCAAATGTGTTCAGGTATTGTTCGCATCGTTTTCTCTTTGACCGGCTTAAATTTGCTTTTTGAAGCACTGCAGAATCTTTAGTTTGGTTTTTAAATGAACAGCCTGAAAAGTTATGACTATCTGGAAAATTGATTATAATGCATTTATTTTAGCTTTAAATTTCACTTTAGAGTTAACATTTTTAGTGACTATAATTTAGAATAAATAAATATAGCAAGGCTTTCTTTTTCTTTGTTTATTCCAGTAAGGCTAATTTGCAGACAGTTGTATGAGATTCTTTCTTTTCTGGAAGCGATTACAGTATTTGTTCTCTACAAAATAAAAAGACGTGCGGCTGCAATATAGAGCAGAAAAGTGCATTTTCAGGAAATGACTGCTGGTTTGTAACTAGTATAAAAGGTAGTGGCCTAAAGACTTGGAAAATTTACAAGGACTTTAATTGAATAGGCGTGCACAACATGTTCTTGTTGCTGACAATGAAATCATTTTAAGATGTTTAATTCCTCTACTAGCTGAATGCCACTTTAAATTCCGTGCAATCTGTTATGATGCACCTCTGGTCCTTGAATAGTCCTGTAAGGTTCCTATGCTTACACTTGTACCTAGGAGTGTGGCCTTGCTGCACTTACGTCGACTCCTTGACAGCACGTATGTTTGTAAAGAGTTAATCTAAGGAGTGCAAGGTCGACGCCGCATGCTGCGTAATTCCTGCGATTTTCTCTCCTCAGTCTTTAAGTGAAGCCCAGAGGAAGCCTAGGATCTGCTTCCAGAATAACACTAAGTGACATCAAAAGAGCCACTAGAAATTCTGTTGGGTCACAGGAAGTTTATTTTCGCGCATCACAGACAGGAGAGCAGGCATATGAACGATGGACCTGTTTATGGTTTTCAATGCAGATTCGCAAATTGCCTGACAAAATGGTTTCCAGGTTCTTGTCGTGCTGTTTTTTCTTGACTTCTTTTCTGGAAAGGGCTGATCTACAGAAAAGCTGTGAAGCGATCCAGCGCAGAGAGAATCCGTGTGAATGGCACATTTTCCGCATTGGAGCGCGTGAAGCTTGCCAGAGAAACGTGGGCACGTCACCGCAGGTGTGATTTCCACCGTAACACGGCCCGCGACTTGTGGCTTCCGTCACTTCACTTTAAACCTCAGAACAACGGGCTCCAGGGCGGATCGGCCCATCAGACCCTAAATCCAAGGCATCGACAGTCCCAGATGCTGCCAGGGACAGAGGTTCTCTAGCCGTGGTTAGACATAATCAGCATCGTTCTGTGGTGAGCGTGTTTTAAATCTGGCCGGCGCCTCTTGCAGGCCTGTCTGTTGCACGCTGGCCCATGGTTGCCTTCCTGTGGAGATTTTATATTGCCCCGGTCTGGCCCGGCCTTTAGCTGAACAAGGGTGCTTCACACCAACTGCCTCAGATGTTATCTGGCATGTTTGAGATGTGTGTGGCTGTATATTTAGTATATCGGCTGAGACAGCAGTATTCCGACGCGTAATCGGGTACCAGGTTCTCAGGATACATTCAAGCGGTCCAAACGATCGCCTTGTATAAAGGAGTATACGGTAAGTAGAATGTGACCTCAGCGGTACCAGGGTTCCAAAAATTTCAAAATTCCCTTTGTTTAGAAAAAAACGGCTCTGCAGATTAAAAACATAAAACCATTGTTTCAAACGACATTCCTTTTTTTGAAGTAGGGCAAGTTGTTGCAGATCTACACAAATCTGGGTATTTCCAAAAGTTATATTTATGAAAGTGAGCAGAGGTGACAGTTATGCTTACAAGTAAAAATCTTACAATCCCCCCCCCCCCAGTTCTCACCCCATAAATGAAATGGTTACTGCTCACTAAAACTTGAGCATCTTGTGCCTTTGCAGACACATGAAAAGCAGTCTGGATAGAATTTATTGTTTTTACTTTTGCTCTTAATGTTAAAGTTTTAGCAAAATATCATGTCTGATTAGCCTGTTATGGGTGTCTGTGCCCTGTGATTTACTGGCATCCCACCCAGACTGTCCCTAGCCCTGTGCCCTGTGATGGATGGATGGGTAAAGCAGTGAATTCACTAGGAAGGGTGAGGCTGTTGGTTTGTCACTCTTGTTTGTTAATTCAATGATTAAAGCAAAAATAGTAGAAAGGATTCCGTTAGTTCTGGCAATATTTCCTGTTATGACTTGACTCTGAACCCATTGTAGCAGCTCTTTTGCTGTTCCTGAGTAGCGTATTGTGATGTTTCAGTTTAACAGTTAGTGTTAGTTTATACGCGCCTGAGTAATGGGTGAGTAATTCATGGAGCTGGTAACATACGCGCCTGAGTAATGGGTGAGTAATTCATGGAGTTGGAAACGGCTTCAGCGGGAAAGCTATCGGCACAGGCCAGGCTATGCTATATCGTGATGTTCGGAATGCGTGGCTTGTTGTTTTAACGGCTAGGAACAATCCGGCATTCCAATCCCCCCGATGGTGAAGCCGGCTCACAAACGGAAGAGGAAATAAAGTCAGCCAGCCGGGCTGGCCAATGAGGGGGTCAGACGGTAGACCTCGCGTCCTTCCACTCCGTCCCTAGTGTTAGAAAAAAAAGAAGAAAGATTTCCCCCGCAGTTTTTCCACTGGCTCCCTAAATGTGGCTTTTATGATATTTTTGCCACTGAAAATGAGGGCATGGAAAGAAGCTGGCCTTTGTTTGCTGACAACTGGGACTATTAAGACAATGGGGAGACAAAGGCTCTGTTCCACCTTTTGGTCTGGAATGGATCACAGTGTCTTACTGTGCGATGTGAAGTGATGTCATATGATGGGGAGACTCTAGTCTCCTGCCGATTTCTATTATGTTGGATGGATGGATGGATACCAGCTGGATGGATGGATGGATGGATGGATGGATGCCAGCTGGATGGATGGATGGACGGATGGATGGATGGATGTCAGCTGGATGGATGGATGGATGGATGGATGGATGTCAGATGGGTAGCTGGATGGAATATTTATAGATTATTCATTTGTAGATTTCTGTTCACAGAGTTTACACTGTACTGTACGAGTGTATTAATGTGTACTAAGTGGATCTGATTCCGGAGCTGGTATCTTCTTCTCAGCTTGCTCATTATTGCTCATAAGCGGCAGATAATATTTCTGAAGCATATGTGGGCTCTATGTAACACATAAAGATTTAAACACTGGTAACTGAATACCGGTTTCAGTTGTTAAAACGGTTGTACTTTCAAGTCATAGATAAAAATGTACTGTAGCAGGTTGGTTATAATGATCTTAGAAATCATGCTACTGGCCCTGAGTAGTTTTTTCTGGTCATTATTCTTTTAGGAAGCTTTTGGGAGTTTTACTTACAGAAGGAAGAATGATTGGTTCAGGGAGATCAGATTGTACAGTATAGAAGGTCCAAGACATCTGATTGGTTAGTCCCACCTTCTTTAGTTGTTTGGAGCCACCTCCTTTATTTGATTGGTTATCTTTCTGAACCAATCATTCATCCTTCTGTCCTCAGAACATCTTTGTGTAAGTAAATCTCCCATGAGCTTTGAGGAGTCACTTGAAGGGCAGCGTCAGACAGCAGCATGACTCTAACCACCTTTGACTCTCGGCGGGAGGGAAGCCCTTCACTGGAAGAGCTTTCGGGTTTTCCTGCCAAACAAACGGGCCTCATCAGGGCTGCGTCCGCGCCCTCGCCGCTCCGCCGCCTGGCTCCGTTTACCAAGGGATCACACGTGAACCTTTTAACCCCCCACAACCCTGCTCAGTCCCTGTTACTCTGGAGGTATCAGACTCAGTGATGTCTGCTGCCTTTTTTGCTACCCAGTTTTGGGCTCATGTCACTAAGCTGCTTTATACCAAGCACACATAGATTGTTTTGGTTTTTACCGTGTTTTTCTGGGTGTTGGTCCAGTAATCGCCACATGGACCCAATCAGCAACCCGCTCTGTATGATTATATAAACTGTTTTTCGCTCACATTTCTCAAACCACACACCATTCTATTAAGTTCCATTGACCATTAAAGAACACAGTCAAGGTTTTAAGGTACGGAAGAGGATTGGGGCCACCGTGAAAATATTATTTGAATTCTGACTTTAATCTCAGAATTCTGACTTTAGAAAAAAAGTCAGTATTCTGAGATTAAGTCAGAATTCAAATAATATTTTTACGGTGGCCCCAATCCTCTTCTGTATTAAGGTGACATCAAATGTAGGGTGGTTTTTACCATCCCAACACCTAATTTATGAAAAGCTATAAACGTTAAAAACTCTTTTTTTCTCTCTTAGATCTCAGGAGGATTTATAGAGTCAGTAACATTTCACTTGAGGAGGCACAAGTAACTTAGTAACTTAGTTACGACTCGTGAAGAAATCATGAGCAAATATAGCAATTGGATGAAATAGGAAGTTATGATTGATTGATGATGAGCAAACATGGTATCAGTACATAGCTAACACTAAAATCATATAGTAAGTGTGTACCCCTACATTATCTGTACCTCTACATTATCTGTACCCCTACATTATCTGTACCTCTACATTATCTGCACCCCTACATTTTCTGCACCCTCTCAGGTAGCGTTAGATCTGAAATTTTTGGTGGTTCATTCTTTGGTCGCCTTCTTTCCTTTTGTCATTGTGGCTGTTTTCTCTGTTTTTGATTCCCATCCCAAATCTCTGTGTAGGAATATGTCACAAACTCGCATGAAAAAAATCTAACGAAATCTATTTTTATCAAGAATAAATGTGCAGTATTGCAAGTGTGTGAAGCAGGCAGGTATTTGTAGGGTAACACCAGAAATGTTTGGACAGTGTAGTTTTGCAACGCTTATCTGATCATCTGTGAAGAAGGTTAGTGTTTCATTGAGAAGAACCACAAGCAAAAACAACAGTGTTTGTTTGGTTTGATAAAAACATTTGAATTAACATGATTGATCTGGAGGACCACAGTTTTTCAGAATGAATTTGGCTCTGTTTGTTTTGATATCAGTCTTTTGCTGGTCTGTCACAAACGCGTGTTGGTTTAGATGATTCGTCTTGGGAAGACATGCTGACAGAGGTGAGAGAAGCTTCCGCTATGTTAAATTGTGTTTATGATCTACTGGATCTGAGGATTTTGAAGATGTCTCTCCCCAGGCCAAACAGTTTGACCTTGGCTGTGTTTCAAGCAGGGGGTCTGGAATAGCGAGGCGTTAAACAACAGCACCAGCCATCTCCTGGGGTGGCCTGCAAGGACCATTAGAGGTGTCAGGGCAGAAGGAGAAAGTAAGAAATGGCCCGAGCGGTAAAAAGAAGAGTGAATGATGACCTTTGACCTGCACAAATCATCTCATTCAAAAGCAGCATGGATTTTCATTGGTTTCTGACTAACTACAAATGAAAACAGCAACTCCAGTCTTTAGAAAATATCCTGGATTGTTTCTGTCACTTAGGGATCTTTAATGGGTTCATGTGCAGAAAATTGTTTGCCAAGGGTTCCGCATTAAAATTGGGATGTGTTTTTTTTAGAATGAAACGGTAGTTAGAACTTCCACAGGGTTCTGTAAAGCTCTTTTATGTGTCCTGGAATGCTTATAGGGGAAAATGTAACGATTTCTTAAGAGAATTTGCGTAGCTAATCATCCTGACAACGTAGTCAAAAGGTTCTTACCCCTAGACATTTTTTAAAATACTTTAACTTTCATAATTTCGATGAAAATTATTCCAGGGATGCACAAACAGTTCCATAAAGAAACAAGAATTTTACTGGTGTCGTTTTCTTGTGGATGTACACACCAGACAAGGATTTAAGTCCTGCCGCGTCCATTTCTGATTAGCTTGATAGTAGAATTCTTTTAATATCTACCAGATGCACACAGAACATTCTAGT
>JAODKE010000055.1:5674449-5696312 GCA_026779605.1 Mormyrus hasselquistii
AGGTAGAAAAAAACACAAATTGTTTTCGCTAATTTCTCTATAAAAAAAAAATAGAGAAAAAGAGGAAAAATATATATATATATATATATATATATATATATATATATATATATATATTTAAGATAGTCCATTTAGCATCTATCTCACAACCCGCCTGTTAAACTTCAGGTCTATGGAGACGTGGTAAGGGAATTGAGGAAGGCGTCAAAACTCCCTTAAAGAACCAGGCAGCTGGTGGATTTCTTGTTAAGGCTTTTATCTCTTTATTTTGCAGGTGGAGATAACGCTACAGGACATCAACGACAACCCGCCGGTCTTTCCGAGCGACACCCTCGACGTGACCGTCGAGGAGAACATCAGCAGTGGGGCTAACATCGCGCAGCTTAAAGCGACAGACGCCGACGAAGTAGGACTTCCTAGTTTCCTTACCATGTCTTTGCCTACCGTTGGTGAAGTTATGAGGAACCCCTTCAACCAAACTACATTAGCAACAAAGCTAATGAGTGGAGACAGTATGGGAGACAGTGTGAGACAATCTGATGATTTGCAGTCTAGCAACCCAATAAATAATCCACTGACTTGTAGCTGAGCAGCTCAATACCTGTTGGTGAGAGAATAGGACCTCCTTTATAAAGGCACAGCCGTGTTATCTCTCAGCACTGTGTAAGCCGAAAGCTTTGATCCTGAGATAGCCTACAAGCGAAAGGGTCACCATGAAAGGGAGATGAAGGCTGAGCTTTCAGCATTACACTCACCTGAGAGCTTCCCCCAATACATTGTCCTCCCTGTCAGATGCTTTAAAAAGTCAGTTTGGCGCCGGCGTGATGGATGGAAAAGGAAAAACTGCCCTTGACTTTAGCTGTGAAGCTTCATGACAGATGCCATCAGGCTGCAGTGTGGCTGCAGTGTGGATAACTGTGGATGCTTGAATGCAGAACATTACAAGAGGGCTGAAAAGCACTTTCTTTATTTACATTGCTGTACCCTCTGTATACGCTACCGGCAGACCAGACAGTAGCGACGCACTTAGGGCTGCAAGCAAAGCAACACATATCCATTTTTTTGTAATTGATTTTTTCCCTAGTTTTTCCCTAGATTTCTATCAGGAAAGGCAGCATTTGCCGCACTGCCTAGAACAAGAAGGCAGAGCTCAAGCCAAGATGGAGCTTTGCCCGAACTGGGCGGCCAGCAAAGACCTCCATGTATGCGAGAACAGCGCCGCGAGGCCAGGGGCCCAAATGCCCAGTGCTGGGCTGAAAAATGGAATTACCAAACCGCAACAGCCCTGTTCTAAACGTCCTTCCACCATCACTCTGATTTCTGATCGCAGTTTTTCTAAGCAAACTGTCAGTGCGTACAGTATGTTTCGTACCGCGGGATGATTTAGCATCTGCCATAGGAATTTATAAGAGGAGCACATTCCCAACACCTCTCCAGAGTGTCCCTCGTGTATCTCCCTGGATCTTTCCATCCGTTAAGTGCATTTCCTCCCTTCCGTTCTCCAGAACTCCAATACAAGGAACAAAGTGAACGTCAGAATAATGTCAGCTTCTACGTTTCTAAAATACCACCCCACCCCACCCTCCCCAACCCCCAAAACCATTAATTTGTGGGAGGTGCTTGCGGTTAAATTGCTTTCCCAGATCTAAGCCTGACTGTTGTCTGGACGAGCCGCTGAAATGGGAGGGACCTGCCGTTGGAGCCTAGGGCTCCGCTTCCTTGTTGTCCTCTAGGGCCGGCGTGTAGCTGTGTGGTTTTGGGATCTATGTCCGCATCCGGAAGGTCATGAGTTTAAAACCCCTGGCCGGCAGTGTGATCATATCACCCCTGCACCCTTGAGCAAGACCCTTAACCCAAAACACACTCCAGGAACACTGACTGACTCTGCTCTCCGATCTATAAATGTCTGCTTAAAAAATTAAACAAGAGTCTGCTTGGGAAATGCAATAACGGAAAAGGACGTGTGATAACAGGGCAGTGTGGCAGTTAGGGGAATCAGCTTATAAGCAAAAGCATTAAATAGCAGTGACTAAAGAGCAAAAGGGAATCATTCATTTTTTACAAACCAGTAATGTGTGCAGCTGCCTCAAGTAAACATCAAGTAAAGAATTAAGAATGTGTCAGTATGTTAACTACTCTCATACGGAGGGTATACGGTCTCTGCTTTAGCTGGAGATTACTCCAAAAGACCGCAAAATCCAAAATATGCAGCTTCAGCCCAAGCCAAAGTAAATGCAGCAACTCCTTGGATTCTCTCCCCGGGGGGGTTGGGGTTAAGCCTTAAAATATTTGGTAAATTTAGGGAAAAACTAGATACAATCAGCTGTGAGAGTTTCGATTAGAGAGTAATTCTCACTGACTCAAATCGCCTGTCACTAAAGGTATGGAAGGAGCGTGAGCGTTTATTTGATGACTAGATAGGAAATGGAGTCCGTAGCTTTTAAGCGTAATACTAAGGTCTGGGAGATTGCTCTGCCCTACTCTGTTCCTGCTTATAATTATCGGCTTGTCCTGTAATCCAGTTGCTGCCGCTTTCGGGCTCGCGTATTAAAGAGAGAGCCACACATGCTCGTGTCCTTACTCCCAGGGTCCCAATGCTCTGGTGACATACGCCATCATCAGCGGCGCCAACGACAGCTTCCGCATCAACCCCGAGTCGGGCGAGCTGATCGCCACCAAGCGCCTGGACCGGGAGAAGCGATCCAAGTACTCGCTGCTGGTGCGGGCCGACGACGGGAGGCAGTCCTCTGACATGACGGTGAACATCGCGGTCAGCGACGTCAACGACCACACGCCCCGCTTCTCACGCGGTGTCTACTCCTTCGACATCCCAGAAGACACAGCTCCAGGTATGAGGCACCTTTTATTACCTTCGTTTGCTCCATAAATCAGTAACCATCATTAGAATAATCCAAATCCAAATCAAGTCTACTGTCCAATCTTATACCATATGTTGCTTCCCTATTTTATATTTCCTTATTTATATAGTTCTCTTTATTTATTTCATGTACATACCTGTCCGACACAGGGACTGCATCTATTTTCGTTGTACTTGTTACAATGACAATGAAGTTATTCTGATTCTGAAGTCACAATATAATACAGAGTTAGGTAACACTTTACATGAAGTGTACCTTCATAATGGATTTACAACGCAATCACAGAACGGTAACACTTTACCGGAGGGGCCACAATTAACTTAATTACTCAGTAACCACTCAAGAATCAATGATAAACTATTGCAGTTCCTGCATGACATGCATGAATGATTAATGACGGACGTGCATGAGCTCAGTATGTAACTAACACTTAGTTACTGGTTAATTAATGCATGAAATATGTATGTACTGCTACATTATTTGTGCGTCAAATGTCACCCATAGAACATTCGCAAGCAGCATGTAAATATACTTTAACACATCTTAAAGAATTGCATCCATAACAAATTCAATGATCAAGACACGATGGCTTTAATATACATTAATAACAAACTCTGGTAATGATTTACGTTGAGTGCACCATCATAATGCGTTTATAATGCATGCACAGAACATTAAGTGCGTTCATATTAAGGCATACTTTCACGCTACTTATTAATGTTCTATGAATGCATTATAAATGTGTTTTGAAGGTGCACTTAACGTAAAGCATTATTGCTCGTGTTTCTAACATTTTTAACATCTCTGAAACAGGCTCCATTGTGGCGGCAGTTTTGGCCAGTGACGAAGACTCGGGGGCCAACGGCGAGGTGACATACTCCCTCGACGAGGAAGAGGAGGACAGCGCCTTCTTCCTGAACTCGGTGACAGGAGCGTTCAACGTGTCGCGGCCGTTGGACTACGAGGCCCAGCAGTTCTACGTCCTGACGGCGCGGGCCGAGGACGGGGGCAGGCAGGCCAGCTCGGTGCGAGTGTATTTCAACATCCTTGACGTCAATGACAACCCCCCCGTTTTTGGGAGCGGCGGCTACAGCATGTCGGTTGCAGAGGACCTGCCCGCGGGCTCCAGCGTGCTCAGTTTGATGGCCAGCGATGCTGATGATGGTATGACAGCTGCTATATGGGCCAGTTATTCTGCAAACACACTACATGAGCACTATCATACACAGGGGACTATTGTGCATATGTGGTGTACAAGGTAGATATGACACAAGGAATTATTGCACAGGATAGATATTACACTGTTGTATGAGGAACCTAATATATTTGAGCCCTAACATATGAATTTGCAATTATAGAGAGACTGTACAAGCGGTCATATGGGTACACTTTGGTACGAGACGGCCATGACATTAGACGCTTCTACGTGGTAGCCGTATGAGGGCAGTATTTTAAAGCTGCTCATTTCATAAGTAATGGTAAAAAATGATTTTGGAGGGCAAAGTGGTGTGATTGATTCACTCCTGCTGTTTCTGGGCATGGAAACTCAACAGGCAACTTGTCTCACTCACAAATGAATCACATAGCTCTGCATGGCCCAGAGTCTGCAGTATGGATGTGAGGACATGGCTTTGGTTAAGACTCTCAGCCTCAGATTTCATGGGTGTTTTCGTCTGCGAGGCCAGAGCTGAGGTTTAAAGTAGCGTGAGTTTCACATTAAACTTGGGTTAGAGCGGCACAGATGTTAAGTGGCAAAATATCTGCAGCTCTTCAACAAGGCGAGGCTGACGACTGGGGAGAAAACATCTGCAAGCCTCAAAAGGCCTAAATGGAACCATGCATGCATTTCTTATATCTACTGCAGAACATTCTATATACAAAACCCTAATTTTGATGGAAAAAGCAATTTAGCATGATAAAAATATAATTTCTGTCAATACAAATTACAAAGATTAAATTAGCCTGTGGTTTTGATAACCAGAGTATTATATACTTTTGCAAATAAGTAATAGTTATTATGCCAGCTGTCTATCTGTGAATAATTCAATTGGTATTCTATTGCACGTTGTAATAATTCCTAACATTTGGGCCTAATTAATATTAATATTCATTACTAATTAACTTTATATTCAATCTTACAGCTGCATTATTACTTAATATGTGTAATTCTGTTAGAAATGTATATATTAAAGTAATAATTTTCCCTGATGAAGTACATAAAGATTTTATCTGCAAAGAATTATACTAAAGCACCTGGAAAGTGTTATAATTTGAGGTAGTTTGGTTGTTTTGCTTTTTTTAGTGTTATTTTATAATGTACATTAGCAGAAATGTTACTAGAAGCTTTTGATCATGTAATAACTTAATTTGTTTTCACTCAAAACAAATTATTTGCTGCACAAAGTACTTGGCAGCCTTACATACAGTGTTATTAATATGCATTAATGATTTGTTAAAAGAGAAGTGTTTGAAAGACTAAGGTCTGTGTTTCTGGTGCGTCTCGTTAGGTGAGAATGCAAAGCTCCTGTACAGCATCACCTCTGGAGATCCGCGGGCCAGCTTCCATATCGATGAGACTGGAGTTCTGAAGACCAGGAAAAGCCTGGACAGGGAGACTCAGTCTTTCTATAACCTGGAAGTCAGGGCCCAGGACCTGGCCAAGCCCCCCATGACTCGGTTCACCAGCACTGCACAGGTTTCCATCATTCTGCTGGACGTGAACGACTGCTCCCCTAGCTTTACTTCCCAGAAGATGGTCTACATCAAGGAGAACATGCCGGTGGACACCGTGGTCTTCACCGCTCAGGCCACTGACTGTGACAGCGGGCGTAACAGCTACGTGGAGTACTCCCTGGGCCGCACCTTCCGGAATAAGTTCAGCGTCGGAGCCATCGATGGACGCGTCAGGCTCATTGATGTACTGGACAGAGAGGAACGCTCAAGCTATGCGGTCAGCATTGTGGCGAGGGACAAAGGGGAACCGCCACGCTCTTCAGAGATGGATGTGACGTTCGTCGTCCTGGATGTCAATGACAACACGCCCATATTCAGTCAGGCTGTGTACAACATCGAGATCGAGGAGAGCATTCTATTGGGCACTGACGTGCTCCAGGTGTCTGCTACTGATGCAGATGAAGGGACCAACGGTCAGATCCTGTTCTCGCTTGTTGATGGGGACAGCGGTTCAGATTTCAGGATAGACTCCATCACCGGGACTATCACAGTTGCCAGGGCGTTAGACAGGGAAACGAGGCCCTCCTATTCCCTGGTTGTCCAGGCGTCAGACCGTGGGAGCAGTCCAAGGATGGACCGGGCCACAGTCAACATCGTGTTACTCGATGTGAATGACTGTGCACCGTGGTTTGAACTGTCTCCTTATACGATCAGTGTCCAAGAAAATCTTCCGCATCCACCAAAGAATGTACTACAGGTGAGCACTTTCCAGCATCAGGGTATGAACTGTTTATTAGGGATTGAAATGGGCTTGATCGTAAGTAGCCTTAACCACTGTAAGGCATGGAAGAAAGGAGACCATGTAGTTGGGTCATTAAGCAGTTCAGTCCAGATAGACTTCTGCACACAGTCTTGAAAGGGTATATCTGTCAGAAGGATATAGATTTCATTGTACCAATATGAGAGCTATTCAGGAACAAGATCTTTTGTCTTTAACCAATGAGGACTCACCCACAGGTCATGGCGCGCGATGACGACCAAGGAGAAAACGGGCAAGTCAGCTATATGCTAAGCGAAGGAAATGGGGCGGGTGTGTTCAGCCTCACGGCCGACGGTCACCTGAGCGTGACCCGGAGTCTGGACCGTGAAACCCAGGAGATGTACACCCTGATCATCACAGCCAGTGACTCTGGTACGAGCGCGTGCAGCAGATATTATTTAGAGATCTGTGTATTGCATCTGTATTGTAATATATGTGCACTTGATGTGTCTACACTTTCCATACTCATCCATCCATCAATCCATCCATCCAGCACTTATCTTGATTAGGGTTGTGGGGGGGGGGGGGGGGGGTGGAGACGCTCTTCAGCATAAGGGAAAAGAATAGGGGTCCAGTCCATTGCTGGACATACACACATACATACACAATATAGGCAATTTTTAGATGCCAGTTAAGTAATTGCATGTCTTTGGACAATAGAAGGAAACAATTCAAATTGGAGCTGTTTTGCATGATTTTCTTACTAATATTGCACGTGTGTAGTTCTTTAAAGCTGCATTAGTAAAGGTGATGTAATGGATAGAGAGGTCAAGACTACACAGTCAATTAGCGCAGATCAGTTGTGGACCTTTCTCCACTTGTTGGACTGGACTTTCACGGAAAAAAGCCTTGAGTCTTAAATCAATGGGATGGTGAGTTTGTTCAGCCGTAATCACCTTAAAAGTTGGCTCTTCCAGTTAGTCTGATTTACACAGTTTCTGTAACATAGGTGCTTAAACTGTAGAGTTCTTTTTTTTCCCCGGTAAGTCTGAGATTTACACAGTTTCTGTAACATCGGTGCTTAAACTGTAGAGTTAGGATTTTTCCTCAAATAACTCTGCACCTTCTTTTATTAGTTTTTTTTGTAAGTGGACAGATTTAGCTCGGAGTCTCCTTTTCCCTCATTTTGATGTATATGTAATGTTTATAATGCTCACCAGACTTTAATTACATCTACAATTCTTTGCCAGTCTATGATTGTCACATGGATTTACTGTAAGATACAAAAAACAGGTTATTTTACATTTATCTTTTAATCCAGATGTAGTTGAGACTTTAGCTTATTATTATTATTATTATTATTATTATTATTATTATTATTATTGCCTTTATCTAATCTTTGTCATGGTAGAAACTTTGCAATAGTTATCATATTTACTGGGAGACACGACTCCATATATTTGGTTTATATGGTGAGTTTGATTTTTTTATGTAATACATTCGGGAAATCTGCTTCAGCATGGTACTGGGTGCATATGAGCTGTACTGGGGATCCTTAATAGCAAATGACAATGACATTGGAAACCCAAGGGGCTGATGACAGAGTGAGAATGCTGGTGGAGCATTTCAGATACTAATGTTGAGCAATTTTATTCATTAACTAACTAACATGATGCAATGGACAATCGTGGACAAGTGTAAGTAAAGAAATGAGAGCATCTCCAGTTCTATTTGGGTTAAAATGCAAAAACATTCATTGAACATGTTGATATACTATACAGCTCTGTGGACCAAGTCCCATCCATAGGGTGCAACAACAGGCTAGATTTGTTTTCTCATTGGGTAATCTAAGCTAGTTAACCTCCATGCCTTGATGCTATTGGTGTTAACTCACTGACTTCCTCATGCTTGGAAACTTCTTTGGCATCTCCTGGAAGAAGTACATAAACACAGAGCCCCCCTCCTCTGCTCTTACCAGAGTTCTTTTTTCTGTCTCAGCGTAACAGAGTGCGGCCTGCTAGCTGCATGCTAGCGTCGGGTATGTTCGGGTGTAGCCAGGTTTCTGTTATGATCAATAAGCAACAGTCTCGAACATAACGATTTCCAGCGAGTTGTAGTTCTAAGTAATCCGTTTTGTTTACCAGGGATCTTGCGTTGGCGAGATATAGACTCGGCAGGGGTGGCTTGTGTGGTTCTTTCCTTAGCCTTAGCATAACACCAGACCTGCAGCCTCGTCTCTGCTTCCTCTCCCTCCTCCGTCCACGGAGAACCCGCTGGTCTCGCTATCTCGTCAGGAATACTGTGCGCGTGATGTGACCCTTGATGTCGATGTCTGGTGTTGTTTTCTGATGTCTATGAGGTCCTGGCGTGTGGAATGTGCATTCACGTTCGTGTTCGCATAACCGCTATTGCACAGACAGACAACAAAAACGTATGAAAACAACAAAAAAGAGCACCAAAAGGGAGAGCCGTAAGCCGCTGCGACCGACCGCCGCACGACCCTCTTGTTATATCAATAAAAAAAGCATTCTAAGGTACAGTACCTGTCACTTGCACATATACATTTCTGTGTTTCCTGGTGTGCATGAGAGACCATGGAAGGAGACTTAGGAATGTGTCATCTGTCAGCCGGAACAGGAGCTTGTTAGTTCATGCATGTCACATTGAGGTGAGGCCGTCCTTCAGACAATGAGGTGAGGCCGTCCTTCAGACATTGAGGTGAGGCCGGCCTTCAGACAATGAGGTGAGGCCATCCTTCAGACATTGAGGTGAGGCCGTCCTTCAGACATTGAGGTGAGGCCGTCCTTCAGACATTGAGGTGAGGCCGTCCTTCAGACATTGCTGCTTCCTTCCTACCAATCACTGATGCCTGTTTTAGTCATCACTCTCTCCTCAGTCCTCCTCTCTCCCTGCACGCTCCGCAACATTGTTCAGTTTAGTGTAATCTTAATTTCTACAGAATGTTCTGGAAGGTGAACCATCTGGTACAGCTTGTTGAAGGGGATTCTTGCCAAAGAGTTACGTATAAGTAGACAGTCAAAAGCTCAACATCTTACTGAAATACCTTCTCGTAGAGTGCTTTGGGAGACATCTAGGTGCCGGCTGTCAGATGAGAGATATTTATAACTCACAAGGACACGCTATGAAGTACTCCATTCATGCACAATACAACAGTTACATGAGGTGGAAATCACCGACTCGTGTCCTGTAGGGACTTATTGGGGAGCAATACGGAGGAGCATTTACCATAATCACAACACGAACTGTGTCCAACACACTGAGGAAAGACAAACCAGCTCAAATTCTCAAAGCGTTCAACGGGACATGACAGATTAAAAGATATTTTAATCTTACTTTGAAAAGTAATTTCCCCCCGATATTTAGATTTAGCTTGACGTCGTCTCTCCCTTTCCTCTTGGGCAGTGAGGTTGTTACGCTTGGAGGGAGTGGAGCTCTGGCTCGGGATACAGATCCTGGCTCTGGCAGCGTCGCTCTGATGAGTCAGTGCCAGTGTTGTAATTGCTGAGGATTTTTAAGACGCTGACTGTGTCAATCTGCTGCTTTCGTCTGCTGATTTTTTTAATCCCAGAATTTCCCCTCGTAACACTTATGAGAGGAGTGACATATATAAACAAAATCAAAGCAAGAAAAAAAAGTGATTTTACCGATTTACTGTCCATCCTGGATGGCTGATTGGGTGGGGGGGGGCAAATCATCCTTTATTTGGGTTGCTGATTGGATGGTTCAGAATTCTCTGTAAAGATTGGCAGCGATGAATTATAAAAAGCCCTCTTTCAGCAGGGGAAAACTTGGTTTATTTTTGAGGAAATTATACACTATAATAATATTCTATTTAAACGCCCCAAGTGTGGCATGTATTTATCAGGTTAGTAAAGCTCGTGAGAGACAGACTGACCAATTTATATTGATCTCAGCTGTCTTGATACCATTGGTATAGGAGAGAGTTTGAGACTGGGTAGAACTTAATTATTTAAATACAAAGTGTTCCTGGTGTGAAGAACTACTGGTATTACAGCAGATTTGAGGGGAGGGACTGGTTTTATGAAGGGAAGTTTCTGTTACAAAGTGACAGAAGGAGAAACTGGTTTGCTCTGGGCTGGACAGCAAACAGACGTGCGGTAGATAGAGATGGTTTTGGCAACAGGAGTGACAGTAAGTTTAAGCACCATAGCAGACTGGAGGAACGAAAGCAAATGGCATCAGCGTGGGGAAAAGTACGCATGAAAATAAGATGGGAACAGGGTCATGGAACAGGATAGGGAACAGGGTCATGGAACAGGATATGTCTGGGGCTGCACTTTGGGCCCGAGGGGGGTTTACTGGGTCTGTGCAGAACAAAATCAGTCTCATATACTGAACACTGGATCGTGACTATCAAGAAATATTTAGTATTTTACAACAGAATATAAGTAGAGATTTGACCTGTGAGGTGGTTCAGTGGGATGCTTGGCGACATGGGTGGGTGGGCCGCTGTCTGTGGAGTCACAGGGTCTGACTGGTTAGAATTAACCTGGAAGGTCATGCGACACTGGAAGCTAAACCTGGGGTCACAGAGGGTAACTGGGCACAGCACTGCACTGGGGTGGTCATCATGACAACACTGCTGATTCTGCAGCCACCGATTAGCTTCAGCATCGCTGCAGAGTTATGAAGATCAGTGATCTGCCTCTTTAAGGAGATGTATGTCAGTTTACACTCCCCTTGTTTTACCTGAGCAGAATCTCTCTTTAGATCTATCGATTTCTTTGCACATATGTAGAGGATTGCGGTCCACATATATTTACTCTTATATGTTCTTTCAGAATTCCATATATCACTTAAAGTTGTAAAGCTGTAAACGTTTCCGCAGATGGCTATGATCCTGCCGTGATTCACACTGCTTGTGGCTCACAGCTGACCGTGCTGGATTGATTCTGAGTGCCACAGTGTGACCCCCCCGCCTCCCCCCATGAGTACATCCCCCAGGCTGGTTTATGTTTCTCATGCAGATCACACTTTTACTTGCATAGAACAAGGATTTGCATTGAGATTATTATTGTTGTTATTGAGTTAATCTCCAGTTGTTGCTTTATGGGTCACAAATGTTACCATTCATTGTAAATGACGGCCGATTTCACTTGGAAGTCATTGGAAGTATCACAGGTTTTTGTTGCTTGAGAGGAACTCATTTATAACCATGGTATTTTCAGCCAGTGGACTATAAAATTAAGCTTTTATTTACACTTTATATATCACTTTGTTTTATCTTAAGTTATTCTGTCCTACTGAATTACAGGTGTTACTTTTATAATAAAAAAGTAAAATTTGCTAAATAATAGCAAGCAGATCAAGCTGGTTTTGCTTCACTTACCATTTATCCATTTTCAGAGCATAGAAAGTAAAGAAAGTCTACACTAGGGGCAGTGGAGAGTCAGCAGGTCATATGAGAGCAGCCTCTGTGAAATGTGAAAGATCTCCCCAGAGCTGGGGCTGAATTTGAATCTATAACCCTGGCGATTATAGCAGGTTATAGTGCGTTAGACTGCCTCACTCTTTCAGGAGTATGATCCAGAAATAACAGCCCCCTCGTCCCCGTGTTGTTTTTATCTGCAGGGTCTCCTCCTCTCAGTGGCTTGGGCACGGTGACCGTCCTCGTCAGCGACGTCAATGACAATGGCCCACAGTTCCCCTCGCTCTCCTTCCACACCTCTGTGGCAGAGGACGCTCCCACGGGCACCGACGTCCTGCTGGTCGCCGCTTCTGACGGTGACGCAGGCCTCAACGCCGCCATCAGGTGGGGGGGGGGTGTGAGAGGGAGGTTTCCCCGGGTGCTGGGGCTTCCAGTCTGCCCCCCTTGCTGGGGGGTCCCAGGCTCAGGTTAGGAGCAGGGCCTTGGGATTAGCAAACGGAATAATGAGGATGTTAATTGGCAGTGACAGAACAATCAGTGCTCATTATGGCTTTAATAAAGCACAAAATGAGTCATAATCTTTTGCCTCCTGTTTTCCCACATCATTAAGTCTTTTTTTCCATCCAAGTTTTAATTTTTGTTTGTGTTATATGGGTATAAGGAAGACCATGCAGGGTGTATACATAGATAACTATGTCACAAAGTTTTAAATTTCTTTATTTTATAAAATGTTGCTGAGGACAGTATTTCACCGCTACACCCAAACGGAAAGTAGAATGCCACATGTTGGAAAATGAAATTGAGTGTGCAGGTCGACTGTAGCAGATTTTCTTGCAGAGGATGCTGGATTCATATTGCTCTGTTCTAGAAATTATTTGGCTTGAACATTCAGTAATAAAGTGAAATATTTTTCTCGGAATAATTAATCATTATTTTACATTCTGAGGAAATATAAGCGTCTACTGCAATATTCTAAAACAAGTGAGGGCACTATACACGGGACAGGTTTCCCGCGGTGGCCCCTGTGAGACCATTGTGGTGTTTCCTCACTTTAAATCTCTGGGTTCCCTTTACAAACAGGGCAGTCACATGAATGGAGTATAATTTCCATGGATAATTCTTCTCGGGATTTCTCACTTTTTCTTCTCCAGCTACAGCTTGTCAGGAGGGTACGGGCAGTTCTCCATCAACCCCACAACAGGCCAGATTATAACCAGCGCTCTGCTGGACCGTGAGGTCCAGAGCCACTACACCCTGGTAGTGCTGGCATCTGACGGTGGGCTGCCCCATCCTGCCTCGGGCTCCGCCACCATCCGGGTGGAAGTGGCCGACGTCAACGACAACCCGCCTCGCTTCCACTACCACCCCTATGTCACCCACGTGCCGACACCCACTCCTGCAGGTGAGTCCCGCTACACTGACTAACCACCGTCCCAGACAGTAATAGCTAATATCACATGAATCCTCATCAAAATAGAATCGAAAGAAATATACTTTAATTAATGTTTGATATCAAATTGAGACACAATAATATATGTAATACATTATAAAATAGTAACCTAAACCTTTGTTAGCAAAAAAACTGCGCAACTTTAAAGCTAGCTTTTGAACAGAAAAGTTGTTGGTGAGTGATGGACTGGCATTTTATTGGGGTGCTTTCCTATGTCATTTTCTGTGTGGCTTGGTAGAGGCATTATAACCTTCCACATGGGGACCCTGTACAGGATCAGAAGGTGGACGGGATGGTTGCACCACTCACATTAGCACATTTACCTTCATAAACAATGTAATATTCAGTAATAATTTAGCTGCTGTCGTTGTTTTATTATGCACAGGTAGCCTAGTGTTTGCTGTGACAGTGACAGATGACGACGCAGGATCCAACTCCCAGCTGTTTTATTCCTTGACTGGTGGGCCGTCTGAGAAGTTCCACATTGACCAGGCAAGAGGCGCCATCACAGCCAACGAGAAGCTGATAACCAGCAAGGAGATCACCCTCACCGTTAGTGTGAAAGACCGCGGGGACGACCCCAAGTCTGACACAACCACAGTCACTGTCAGGTTTGCGTCAGGAGGGGAATTCCCAGTCATAAAGCCAGGGCAGTCTGCTTTCACATTCCCTGAGAGTCAAGCAACAGGAACACTTGTTATGAAAGTCACAGGATTCTCCAAAAGGGGTGGAGATTTGACATACTACGTTGCAAGTGGAAATCTTGACAATGCATTTTATTTGGACCAGCAAACTGGAGAATTGTCCATCAAGAATGCTCTGGATTTTGAGAAAATCCAGAATTATGTGCTTTGGATTGAGGCCAGGGACCAAGGTTTCCCCCCTTATTCTTCATACAAGAAGGTAGATATAACCATCCTAGATGTCAATGATAACTATCCAGTATTTGAACAAAAGCCTTTTCAAGCCCAGCTATTAGAAAATCTTCCACCACAGAGCGTTGTTGTAGTGTCAGCAGTTGACCATGACAGTGGGCCTAACGGTCAAATAGATTATACCATCATCTCTGGCAACAATGAGAACTGCTTTGTAATTGACCAATCCACTGGAGAAATCCGAACCACTAGGCCTCTGGATCGGGAAAAAACAGCTCGGTATGTATTGAGTGTCAAAGCAACAGACCAAGGCAGCCCTCCAAAAAGCTCCGTAGTTGATGTTATCATAACAGTTCTGGATGTGAATGACAACAGCCCAAGGTTCTCCAAGATTTTCAGTGCCACGGTGCCTGAAAGCGCCCCGGTTGGCTATACAGTCACACGTGTCACAACCTCAGATGAAGATGCTGGAGCAAACGCAGTGAGTCGTTACTCCATCTCCAGTACCAGTCTTCCTTTCGCTATTAATTCCGAAACTGGTGACATTAGCATTAGACGTCCTTTGGATAGAGAAGTCACTGATCGCTACATTGTTAAAGTATCAGCTCATGACTTGGGCTGGACTGTTAACACGGATGTCACAATATTTGTAACAGATGTTAATGATAATGCCCCCAAGTTCAGCAAACCATCCTACTACCTTGAATATCCTGAACTCGCACCTGTTGGGTCAGTTGTGATTCTTGTTAATGCCACTGACCCCGATGAAGACTTCAATGGGCAAGTGTTCTATTTTATCAGATCTCCAACTGAATTCTTCCAAATTAATACAAGCTCTGGGGCAATACTCATTAAACAGCCCCTGAGATATAAAAATTCCACCGTACCTGGCAATGTTAACATTAACCGTCATGATTTCATTGTAACAGCATCAGACAGGGGAGCTAAACCCTTATTGACTGAGACAACCGTCACTGTAAACATTGTGAAAAGAAATTACAACCCACCACAGCTTGAATACTCCAGTTATTATACACCAGTTACAAAAAGCGCCAAAGTGGGAACAAATCTGATTCAAGTGAGAGCCACTGATGATAATAACTTCAGCCCGATCTCTAAGATGGAATATTCAATATCAGGAGGCAACAGCTCTAATAAGTTTCATCTGGACAGCCTGAGTGGCTGGATTACTATATCATCATCGCTGGCATCTGATGTCAGTAAAGTTTTCCACATTGAAGTCACAGCTACAGATAATGGGAATCCGCCACTTTCATCCAAAACTACAGTGCGTGTTGAGGTGACCGAAGAGAACCTCAACACACCAGAGTTTTCACAGAACCATGTCACCACCACTGTCCCTGAGAGCTTCGGCATTGGAACCACGATCAGGACGCTCTTAGCAAGAGATGTGGACAGTGCAGTGAACGGTCGTGTCACGTATGGCATCATCTCTGGGAATGAGGAAGACTATTTCTCACTGAATAGCACAACAGGAGCCTTAATCTTATGTCAACCCTTGGACTATGAGAAAAAGAAGTCGCATACACTTAGGATTTCTGCTACTGATGGAGGTTGGATTGCGAGGACTGGTTATGCCATGGTCACCATCCATGTGACTGATGTGAATGACAATCCTCCGGCCTTTGACTCTGAGGAGTACTTCCCAACCGTTCAAGAGAATGTCCCCAGTGGTACAATTGTCATGAGATTAAACGCGACTGACAAAGACTCTGGTGCAAATGCTTTAGTAGCTTATGTAATTCAGTCCTCTGATAGCGACTTGTTCATAATTGACCCAAACACAGGAATTATCACCACACAGGGCTTCTTGGATTATGAAGTCAAACAAGTCTACCGTTTAACCGTAAAGGCTTTTAACGTTCCAGATGAAGACCGCTGCAGCTTTGCAAATGTCAACATCCAGCTTAAAGGGGTAAATGAATACATCCCCCGCTTTGTGTCAAAGCTGTATTCTTTTGAGGTATCTGAAGCAGCTCCCAAAGGGACAGTGGTAGGGGAAGTCTTTGCAAGTGACCGCGACCTGGGAGAGGATGGAGAAGTCCACTATCTTATATTCGGGAAGAGCCGGAAGAAGGGCTTTGGAATACACAAGACCACGGGGCAGATTTACATCATGGGCCACCTTGATCGAGAAAAAGAGGAGAAGGTCTCCTTGATGGTGCTGGCAAAGAATGCAGGATGCATAAGAGGAGCAGATATTGACGAGGTATTGGTGAACATCACCGTTCTGGATGCTAATGATGCCCCTGTCTTCAGCTCAGAGGTATACAACGTGAAAGTGGCTGAAGCCCTTTCCATCGGCACTATTGTGATATCAGTCTCTGCAACGGATTCTGACTCCATTCCGAGCTGGAACACATTCTCTTATTCATTAACAAGTGATAATGATAAGATTGACTTCTCCATCAATCCTCAGAATGGTCAGGTTTCAGTAGCAGCTGAGCTTGACAGGGAATCTGTACCTGTTTACAATGTCACCCTACTTGCTGTGGATTCCGGGTCACCTCCTGCAACTGGAAGTGCCACCCTGATTGTGAGCCTGGAGGATGTCAATGACAATGGCCCCACTATTGTGACCACCAGTGGAGAGGTTTTGGAGAACCAGCACCCTGGAACAACAGTCATGACCCTACAGTCCACTGACCCAGATCTACCCCCGAATCAAGGGCCATATACATATAGTCTGGTTGCTGCTGGTTCTTGGGCAAGCTATTTTGACCTCAGTCCCAGTGGATTGTTGTCCACACGACGAGAAATTGACCGGGAACAAGTGAGTGATTTCTTCCTTCCCATTGTAATCAGGGACTCTGGCATCCCACAAATGTCCTCCACAGGAACAGTTCACATCAGAGTTGCTGATCAAAATGACAATCCCTCAAAGTCCAGGACAGTGGCGATCTTTGTGTATTATTTTGGGACAATGTTCCCTGAGGGTTCTCTAGGCAGTGTGAAACCCCAGGATCCTGATGTGGATGATGTCTTCCGCTGTTTTCTTATCCCGGGTGGGGCCAGCATATTTACCATCGCAGCAGACTCGTGTGACCTCAGTTCCAGTGCCCGCTACACAGATGAAACCTTTCACCTGGTAGTCAACAGCAGTGATGGTGTGCATAGCAGCGTCAACAACCAGGTGCAAGTCATCTTCACAGGCTTCAGCAACGCCACTGTTGACAACAGCATCCTGATTCGCCTCCATGTCCCAACTGTAAAGGCCTTCCTCACTAACAGCTACCTGGCCTTCCTGCAAGTGGCTAACTCACAGCTGGCTGGCCTCGGGTCCAATGTGCAGATCTATGGAGCTTTTGAACGAGATAGCCAGACATATGTGATGGCGGCAGTGAAGAGGGGCTATAACCAGTATGTTCGCCCCAGCGGAGTAGCCACATTTTTCCAGAGCATTAAGGATGTCCTCCATCGTAAGAGTGGGGTAGAAATTGATCAAGTAGACTATGATCCCTGCACCTGCAACCCTTGCCAGAATGGGGGTTCCTGCGGGAGGCGTCTTGCAGTGGGTGCTGAAATGAAGGTAGAGGAGAGCATGCCCATTATCCTAGTTTCTAACCAACCCCTACAGCCCTATGCTTGCAGCTGCCTGCCAGGTTATGCAGGGATGCTGTGCGAGGCTGATATCGATGAGTGCCGGCCAGCTCCTTGCCACAATGGTGGGACCTGCCACAATCTTGTGGGTGGGTTCTCCTGCACATGCCCCGAGGGCTTCACTGGAATGGCCTGCGAGCGGGACATCAACGAATGCCTGTCCAAGCCCTGCAAGAATGGAGCACTCTGCCAAAACTACCCTGGATCCTTCAAATGCCACTGTAAACCAGGATTCACAGGTATGCTTTGTCTCTACACTACCTCGTTCATTATTAATGAATTGTAATGAGTCTTTAATAGCTACTATATTTGGTTTGATTGTATATTTGATTGTCCCTGAGTAGCAAATGAGTTACTACTACATTACTAAGGAACTGTATTGTAAAGTGTGTTGTAAATATTGAATAGTTCTGTGTGTGTGGTTTGCATGTTCACTCCATGTTCTCTGGGTTTCCTATGAGATTTCCTCCCACAGTCTCTGAATTGTATGAACCACAGTGCATGTGTGTGAATGTGTTCATGTATATCACTGTTGTCAAACTGCAGTCCTGGGGGGCCAGAGTCCTGGGGGGGCCGGAGCCCTGCTCATTTATGGGTTTCCTCTCATTTAACACACCTGATCCAGCTCCTTGTGCTAATTACCACACAGCTCTTGAGCTGAATCATTTGTGGTGGAAAAGGGAGAGTGACGGCCTGGAATCCCAGCCAGGGTGGCCCCCAGCCTTGTGCTCCAGCCCCCCTGCGACCCTGTCGTGGACGGGTGGTTAGAAGATGGATGGATTGATACATGTTTATTTCAAGTTTTTTGTGATGCTGATTTGTCTTGCTTATGTGCCAATATAGTTTTTGTTCAATTCTCAGTAAAAATCCTGAACCGTGAAATTTTGGGCAGCATACGGAAATGTGTTGTTTTCAGTACTGTAGCCATTTCCGAAATGACTTGCACAGCCTACAGTATCTTTCACACGTTTCCCAGTTATACAGCTGGATATTATTAGTTAGGGATTTGAACTCCTAGCTCAAATATACAGAAGATTTCTTGCGAGTTCACCTGGCAGACTTTTAGTTAAAGGTCTGTCATTGAGCTCTCAATATTTAATGATCAAGTACACTTCAAATATGTCATAGTATACTTGGAATCAATTGACTTGGTCTCGTATGGCAAATAAGGTCAGTTCACGTTCTAAATAATTTACTTTGTCATTGAGCGAAAGGCTGCAGCATCCACACCAAAATATGTTCTGGGGGTGTTTTCCCAGTATGATCATGTTGACTTGTAGCTTCATTCCTCCTAATTTGTGTTGTGTTTTTCGGTGATCCAAGGTAAATCATGTGAGTCTGCAATCAACTACTGTGAATGCAATCCGTGTTTTAATGGCGGATCCTGTCAAAGCAATGTGGACGGATATCGCTGTCATTGTCCATTCGGTAAGTGGTAATTGCGCTAATCGGCTAGACCTTCAGCTTTTGGCTCGCCCGCATGGAACAACTGCCAGAAATGATCATTTCTAACCTGGTTGTAGGCCAGGGTAATGAAGACTGTCTGCCTGAGTTCATTTAGGTCAGAGGAGCAGCAGCTGCCATTTGCTGACAGCGGGCCTTGTAAAGCCATTTGGGCTAAAAGGATGGTTTTGTTTTACATCCGAACACTAAGCTATGTGGTCAGTTTTGAAAGCCCACTGTGTGCAAGTGTGACATCATGTCCTATTCTCTGTCACTCACCTGTCTTGAATAGTCTTCACATATTTGTGTTTGTAGACGGTTTTTTTTTCCCAAATAATCAGAAATTCATATGCTAATGACTCATGTTTATGAATAGATCTATAGATAGATTGAAGATTAGGCATAAAAGACAGAGTTAGCTTCATATGAGTCACTCAGTCATGCGTTTTACGTTATTTAGCATTTGAGCTTAAATGAATGCTAATGTTCATTTTGTAGTCATCGTCAACTATTCACCATTATTATTTCCAAGGTGTCTTTGGAAAAAATTGTGAACTCAGTAGCTACAGCTTTGGAGAACTGTCATACATGGAGTTCCCTGCTCTGGACCCAAACAACAACTACATCTACATGAAGTTCTCCACCATCCAAAGCCACGCCCTTCTCCTGTACAACCATGACAACCAAACCGGGGAGAAGGCTGAGTTTCTCGCCCTGGAGGTGTTCGAGGGCCGGATGCGCTTCTCTTTCAACTTGGGAAGTGGAACCTTCAAACTGATGACCATGAAGAAGGTTTCTGATGGCCAGTTCCACACAGTCATTGCCAGAAGAGCTGGAATGGTGAGAAGACCGTTCATTATGTCAGTCAGAGGTGGATTGTTTCTAGCCAGAAAGTAAAAATGCAGACCAAGATCTTGTTTCAACCAACCAGTTGAGTACTCTATGACTGTGACTCTTTATACTGAACTGGTTGGTTGAAACAAAATCTTGGTCTGCATTTTTACTTTCTGGACCTGAACTATTCACCTCTGATATCACTCATCATGGTTCATTAATGTTCTGGTGTTATTATAAAGAATAGGTAAAACAGGTAAATCATTAACCAACAGACAGGTCTTATAATGTGGTTTCAGGTCTACATTTCTAGGAGTGAAATAAAACAGTTTTTAATGTTTACATATGTGTGTGGATGTGTGTATATGTAGGACATTTCCCAAATTTTCCCACTGGTCCGAAAGTGATCGTTTTTCATGGGTGTCTCAGTTGTATCAATGTGTAACTGCCAGAGCAGTAACTCGGTATGGGGAGCGTGTAATTCTGCTGGCCTGCCTGACACAGTCACAGTCACATGTGTTTATCCAACTGAAGAGTACGTGTCTCATTAAAAGGGTAAAAAAATGCAACATTCAAACAAAATAAGCCCAATTCCATAATAAATCAACACTGTGAAAGTTTAAGTGATTGATTTTCATTTATGCACCCATATGTATACCATATGCAAATGGAAACCACGATTCAAAAATTTTATCATAAACTTGTTATGTACAATAAGTTCATTTCATGCTTGGGTGGTACCTATTTTTTCATACTGTCATACCTTCTAGACATTTCACCCTGGTATATGGTATATGAAGGACTAAAAAAAAAAATGCATGAATCACTGTAGGCTTCTGTAAGCTGTAGAATCAGAGAGCCTGAACAGGCTCAGCGAGGACACTGAGCACTAGGGACACGAGGAGACGACTCCTTCTTGTTAAAAAGATCACCCCTCGTTTATTGACATCACTCCACTTCTTCGTTGTCACACAACGCACCACGTAACCACCACCAGAGTGCGTGGGAAGTGCAGTTCACCAATCTGCTAATAGTAGTGCGAAATTAAACGCATAAGAATTCTGCGGTATTTTGTATGAAATATTAGTCTTGCGTGCAAATGGTCTCCACAAGCAAATTGTTTCTTATCCACTTCCAAATAGTTCTTCTGTTGGCTAAGTTCCCTGTAGTAATAAATTAGTTTCATTTTGGATTTGCATTTTCCATCAGTAAAAAAAAAAAACTTCATTCGAGTGCTTGGTTCCTTTCAAACTATTGTATCTGTGTGTCTGTTCCAGTCGGCTTCCCTAACCGTGGACCAGTGCGCCGAGGATCAGGAACCGGGGTTCTGTACGGTCAGCAGCATGGCGTTGCACAGAGACTGGTAAGAGACCGCCGAGACGCAGGCCTCGGAACAGCTGTCAGCGTTCAATGAGAGAATGACCCCGAGTCCCAGGGCCTTGACAAGCCGGACAATGAGCAGAACTGTGGAGCACATTCTGAGTGACCGAACTGTCACATAAGCTAAGGCTGCGGTTCAACCGGCGAGTGCCGCGGGGGTGCGGCAGCCATTGTGCTGCCGTCAGCCAGTCGATCAGTGGCAGTGTGTGGCAGCCCGAGCGCCAGTGTGGGCCTTGTCGTTGCCCGAGACGCTGATGCCCAGCGCCTCTTTGTGCCCGGCAGGGTGCTGGATGTGCGTCCCAACAGGCTCTCGGTGGGGGGCATGCGATCCATGCAGCCCCTCCTGCGCCGGCCGGGGCAGGTCGCCGCTCATGACTTCGTGGGCTGCGTCATGGAGCTGTCCGTCAACGGGAACCCGCTGGAGCCGGGCCAGGCCCTGGAGACCCATGGAATCACGGACAGGTTCGGGGGGGGGGGGGGGGGGGGGGCTTTACAAGCCTTTGGGGCCTCCTCCCCCCCCTCACCCCCCCCCGCCACG
>JAODKE010000055.1:5696412-5708551 GCA_026779605.1 Mormyrus hasselquistii
CGACCCTCGAACCAAGAAAAACAAAAACAAAAAAACACAGAAATGCGGGGGAGGGGGCGAGGGTGCGGGGCACGCAAACACAAAGCGGCGCGGGGGGGGGGGGCCCGGGGGGGGGGGGGGGGGGGGGGGGGGGGGGGGGGGGGGCAGTTTCACAGGGCTCTGAGGCGTCATGCTCCGCTTTCAGCCTCCCATAGCAGCCTAGCATTTAACATATATCACGTGTATCATTCAGTGCTGCCTCATTGCCTGGTGTTAAGCACTGAGCACCCCCTCACGATGTGTAATGTCTGTCATTTATTATTTACTCGATTCCCAGAATTTAGCTTTCAGTGACACATCATTGCCTGGCATTTAGCATTTAGCATCTCCTCTCTGACTGGCTTATTTATCGCCCGTCTATTTCCTGACGTTTAGCATTTAGCACTTCTTGACTGCCTAACAGTAACATCCAGCGTTGTATCGCCATCTGACTTTACCCTGCATTCAGAGCGCCCTCATTGCTGAACTCTGCGCCCATTGTTACAGGTGCGCCAGGATGGAAGGAGCATGTGCAAATCAGCCATGTCACCACAGCGGCACATGCGTTGACCGCTGGTCTTGGCAACAGTGCCATTGTGTGGAGGGATTCACCGGGAAGTACTGTGAGAGATGTAAGCTACTATCTATTAGGTTTGGAGTTCATCTGCCTGTATCTGTGTGTGGAACTCAAATTACTGGGTCCAGAACTCATTGGCATCGACATGTGTGTGGGACATCAATATTTGGGTTCAGGCCTCATTGACTGTGTCAGTGTTCATTTATATAGATGAGTGACTGTGTTCAGAATCCAATGACCCATGTCTCTGTAGGGTACATGAGTGGTTGGGGTCAGAGCTCATTGATTGTGTCACTGTTTGTTTATATAGATGAGTGACTGTGTTCAGAATCCAATGACCCATGTCTCTGGGTGGTACATGAGTGGTTGGGTTCAGAACTCATTGACTGTGTCAGTGTTCATTTATCTAGATGAGTGACTGGGTTCAGAATCCAGTGACCCATGTCTCTATAGGGTATATGAGTGGCTTCTATGTCTGTGGTTCATCTGCAGTCATGAGTGCAGACACAGCCCTGTCCCTGAACGGCTACGGCCGATTGGACTACTCTCTGAAACCCGGAAGGAGGCGTGACATCCTATTGGCAGAGACCCTGCGGAGCCTGGTGAAGGACCCCGCCCACGGCCCAGCCGACCCAAGCAGTCTGGAAATCCGATTTCGCACACGGAGCATGACGGGGTCCTTACTCCATGTGCAGGAGAGTAGCAACTACACTACAGTGAAGGTGAGCAGAATCATAAAGCCAACTCAGCCTCTCTACTTTGACTTAATCCTACATCTGTAATTATCAACAGCTCTGACTAGTCCAACGCCATCACTACTAATCCTAAAAACTGATTGGGCGAACAATACTATCTTTGATCCTACAATAAAATTACATCCATTCATATTCTTAGCCCTGTTTCCTGTCTATACTCCCCATTCCTCATTCCAGTCTGCATTACTATCCCCATTCCAAACTCTAATCCCAGTTCCTCGCTTGTTCTCATTTTCCCATTAGTCCGATTCTCCTTTCTAAGGAGGGTTAGGAGTCACCCATTCGCATCGGTTCACGCCTTGATGACCCAAATTTAAAAGTGTGCACTGGATACAATTTGGGATGAAGTCGGGATGCATCATTTATAATATCTTTGCATCGATAAAATCCAATTTATTAATATATAAGTATTAATTGAGGCCTCATGCCTTTACTATTTAGTCAATAATTTTATATCTTGATTGATTCCCCCTGTTTAAACTGCTCCTCCAGCACACTCTCCCATCTCCAGCTCTCAACTGCTGTCAAACTGTTTGTATTGTTTTGAATTTCATAGCATCATACTCCTTTGCATCGCGTCGTATCCCTTTGCATCGCGTCGTATCTCTTTGCATCGCGTCGTATCCCTTTGCATCGCGTCGTATCGCTTTGCATTGCGTCGTATCTCTTTGCATCGCGTCGTATCTCTTTGCATCGCGTCGTATCCCTTTGCATCGCGTCGTATCGCTTTGCATCGCGTTGTATCCCTTTGCATCTTGTCGTATCTCTTTGCATTGCGTCGTATCGCTTTGCATCGCGTCGTATCCCTTTGCATCGTGTCGTATCTCTTTGCATCGCGTCGTATTGCTTTGCATTGCGTCGTATCCCTTTGCATCTTGTCGTATCTCTTTGCATCGCGTCGTATCGCTTTGCATCGCATCGTATCTCTGCATCGCGTCGTATCTCTTTGCTTCAAGTTGTATCTCTACTTCCTTCCTTTCCTATTGTTTCACCACCATGATGTTAAAGAACGGGATGCTAAATAAATCACATCCAGATCTGTATTCCGTATCATCTAAGGCATCTTCCAGGTTTGAAGAAGCTCTGAAAATCATCATTACTTGGTCAAGTATTTGTAATTTCCACACCATATTTAATCAGGCCTCAGCAAGACTTAGCATGTCCCTAACATTTGCATGTACTTGGCTGCAGAAACAAAGACTGAAAATCTATGCTACCATTTCTGTGAAGATAATCATCAGCATCGCATTCCAGTTTATCAGAATACAATGCTCACGCATCAGAAAACATCCGGCATCAAATGTGATATGAAACCTAGAAAGGAATTAAAAATTATTTCCAAAATAATTAAAATACTTTAGATTTTAGTTGTTAGTTACACATCTGACTTTGTGGTATTGCATGTTAATTAAAATATGCACTATAACCACAGTAACCATGGTTTAATTACAGTCAGTGGTAAAAACTAGGGCAAAAATGGGATCCCTCGAAACCACAGTGCCATTTTATGTGGAATACTGGGCAGTCCTAGAAAAGTGTAGCCGTTGGAATTTCATTAGCTTGGCAGAGACTTCTTTGCATGTTTTTTACATTATTTTTGATGCTAATATTTACATAACCGATTGTATCTATGGCCAGCCACATTACACAGAGCGATTCAGGTTGGAAAGCAGGATGTGTTTGATCTGCATGAAGCCATCGCAGTGACTGACTGCAGCCCCCTTTTTTTACGTCCAGCTGAAGAACGGACATCTGCTGTACATCTCGGATGCCGGCGTCGGGGGCAAGGTGGAGAGGACATTAACTGAGAAGGCCGTCTCAGACGGGCAGTGGCACACTCTTCTGCTTCTGAAGCATCAGTTGGCCACATCACTCAGAGTTGACAACAGCCCGCCCAAGGAGATCCTGCATCTCACCCAGGACTTTGGGGGGGTTAATGTCCTAACCCTCTCCCTCGGGGGGGTCCCCTCAGAGTCCATTCAGAAGGACGGCTCAGGTGAGTCAGTTATCCTGCACCTGATATGGACTTTAAACTTCTGAAACACCACTGAAGGACAATGCAGAGCCATATTTATACCACAGTGACAAATAGGATCCATGAAACATCTTCCAGCTGGAATTGACGCTCATCTTGTTGTATCAATTCAATTTCAGAATGACATTCCCAGTATTTCCCTAATGACTCTGTTCCTGGTATTGTTAAGGAAACAATCTGGCCCTGTCACATATTTTGAAAAGAGATTAGCTTCGTTTGTTCCGGATGTTTCATCCCGGGCCGGCATCCAGGGTGACCTCCGTGTGTCTGAACGGCTCTTCCTCTCTTCCAGGCTTTGATGGCTGCATAGCGTACGTGAAATATAATGGGCAGATCCTGCCCTACAGCGGAGACCATGATGTAGTCACCATCTCCAGGACACACCCGTCAGTGCAGGTGGGCTGCCGTGGGCCCGACGTGTGTGCCAGCAACCCCTGCCAGGCCGGCCTGCTCTGCGTCAACCACTGGTACAGCTACCGCTGCACCCCCCCGGGTGACTGCGCCTTGAGTCCCTGTCAGAATGGGGGCAGCTGTGAGCCTCAGGACCCTTATGGATTCACTTGCACCTGTACAGAATTCTTCACGGGACGGACCTGCCAAATTCCACTGGCTTGCCTGGGCATTGAATGCCCCCAGGGCACCCACTGTGAAATGGCCCCGAGCGGGGGATCCGTCTGCAGCCCATCTCCCGCAGAGGCAGGACTCCTGCCTGCTTGGGCCATCCCAGCCATTACCGGGGGCTGCGCATCCGCCCTGGCGTTCTTGGTACTGGGGCTCATTCTATGCAACTGTTTGCGGAACCGCCGAACCAGTGAACCCAAGGGAACGAAGGCGCCCGAGGAAGAGGAGGAAAAGAAGAAGAAGGGCAGTGAGAATGTGGGATATAATGATCCAGACAGCACGCAGCCGTACGGGGACGACATGGCGGTGCGTAAGCAGCCTGAGGGCAACCCCAAGCCCGACATCATCGAGAGGGATAACCCCTATCTGATCTATGATGAGGCCAACCTCTCACATGGAAGTGGAGCAGGACCAGGGGCCAGGCCTGATGCGGAAATGGAGCACTACGACATCGACAATGCCAGCAGCATCGCCGCTTCGGATGCCGACATCATCCAGCACTACAAGCAGTTTCGTAGCCATGCTCCTAAGTTCTCGATCCAAAGGCATAGCCCACTGGGCCTGGCCCGGCAATCGCCCATGCCATTGGGAGCGGGGAGCTATGGGTACCAGACTTCGTACGGGCAGACCCTGAGGTCCACGCCCCTCAGCCATGCCGCCGGTCCCACCACTGCCCCCCTCTCTCGACATAGCCCGGCTGCCTTTACCAAACCATCAACGCTGTACCGGCACAGCCCTGCCCGGGAGTTCACCCTGGCCCGCAGGGAGAGCAGCCCCCTGGACCCCCATAGTGAGGCCTTTCAGTACGCCACACGACTGGGCCGGCGAAGCAAGAGTCCCCAGACCATGGCGGGCCAGGGCTCAAGACCCAGCAGCCGCATGAGGCAGCCCATCGAGCAGCTCCCCTTAGAGACAGGGCCCCCCGTGGGGCTTACCATCGACGAAGTGGAGAGGCTTAACACGCCCCGGCCTCGCAATCCCAGCATCTGCAGCGCCGACCATGGGCGCTCCTCCTCCGAGGACGACTGCCGGAAGCCGCTGGCCCGTGGGCGGAACCCTGCCGACGGCATCCCTGCCCATGAGTCTTCCTCTGAGAGTGAGTCACATGACTCCTTCACCTGCTCCGAGATGGACTACGAGCGTGAGAAGCCCAGCTATGGCTCACGGGTGCCCAAGCTCTCCCAGGTCAACGAGTCTGACGGCGACGACGAAGACTACAGCGGCCGGCTCAGACAGCGGCGCTACTCGAACCGCCGACCTGAAGGTGTGGGTGGTGGTCCCCAGGTACCAGTAACCGAGCACCACACCCTACCCTACAAAACGGGCCAACAAGCTGGGGCCTTCAACTGGGACAGTCTGCTGAATTGGGGACCAGGTTTCAGCCATTATGCAGATGTATTCAAAGACCTGGCTCTCCTACCTGAAAACACAGCTGGGAAAGACGTCGAGATGCAGAACGCTGATGGGGCCACGTTCGTCCAGAGCAACGCAGAAGTGGAGCGATATTTGTAAAATTTTATTTATATTAGCCTCTCGTTTCACGGGCCGTTGCCGAAACGAGAAGGACTGACGCGGTGCGACTCGTGAAAGAGGACTTGTTTACATTCCCTCCTGATCTCAGAAACATGGTTACGTTCTTTCCGTTTGCCAAACCCGCACCTGAATCCGCGTCTCCTAAAGAGTCTCGCCAGGCGGTTTTCATAGGTGACCAGTGGCATCTGTTTAAAGAATCTGTCTGCCCCGTAACGTCTGATCCCTGTTGGCAATGGCCTCGGCATGTTATGTATGCATGTCACGTGCTTTTTTAAAATGTCTGTTTAAACTTTTTGTGTTTAGCTTCTTTTTTTTTAATGAAACTGATACGATACATTCAACAGTGAAAACAAGCACATGGGTTTCATCTGTCACGCCTGAAATGCCGTACACATCCCGGGGCACGGAAGGAGAATGTTCCTCAGCTCACCGTTAAATCCGTCACATGGAGGCTAAGGCCACGGGATGGAGGGCCTGAGATGGAGGATGACCCGTAATCTCCAGCATCTTTGACGATTCGTTCTGAAGGTGTGATAATGCTGGTGGAACCAGGGGGGGTGTGGTGAGAACCACCCCCCATGCCACGGGGTCACCCCGTGTCAGAAACATGGGGGGGGGTGGGCCGCGAAATGACCCCAGACCACCCAGCAAGCTCTCCTGCACGCTCCCTCAAGAGAGCAACTATCGTCAACCTTCTGTTTTCACAGAAGTGATCACTTTCACTCTTGCGTTCCACGACAGCTAACTGTCGCGTCTCTTTATTGATGTTTGCAAGTGATGAAAAATTATTTTCTTACTTTCAGGGAGAGTAAGGCAGTGTATGTGTTTTTTCAAAGACGAGTTACTTATGTAACGGCTATTATTCCACTTTACAAAGCCTGCTGTGTGCTTTGTGTGTGTAAAAGCCAATAACAATAAAAAACAGTTGAAACTGACAGCTTTAATATATGTGTGGTATTGAGCGGGACTGGGGAAGCAGGGAAGTCAGATTTAATCGGGTATGTTATTGAGGTAGCATTTATGTGCTTGTTTTCTTTCCAAACATAAAAGCACCTACACTGAGATTACCATTTTCTGGGAGGTACGACATCGTTTGCCATTCTCAGGGGCCTCGTTCTGATACAGGTTTTTAGCCAAGAGGGTCTCACTGGTGCTGCGTTATAAAGACACAAGATCAGCTCAAAAAATGATATAGCCATCCATTCTGGGCCTACAGGGCTTCCTTGCATGCCAGTGAAGGAGCAGGATTTTGCAAGGCGGATCAGAAAGTTGAGAAAATGGTTAAAAAAAAAAAAACGCCAAAATACATCTCTGTGAATGAAACACACACACACATAGTGAGAGAGACTGACATCTGACCACATCTTCAGTCAGCAATGACGCAATCAGCATCCAAACTAGCACGTAATGGAAGCTTAGGGACATGATGAGACATGAAAACAGAGAAATGAAACACAAATATGGATCTACAGGTACAAACACCAATCCTTTCCCTCAGAAGACTGTGGCTCAAGCTGTGACGGCAGACATGTCGATCTGACGGGCGCTCTCCTGCTTGCAAGAGAGCGAGCAATTTCATCTTCATGTGCGGTAAAAGCAAAATCCTGAAGTGAAGGTGCGTTTCAAGCTGAAGAAAGGTGGATGTTTTTGTGTCCAACATCGATTTCGAAAAATATCTTCGGCCCAGAGACCTAAACGTGCGCCAAGTTCCTCTCCACGTACGCTTCCGCAACACATGTTGCATTTTCAATGCGTTATATTGTGCGAGGCCCCATCCAAACCTTACATGTGGCACTGCAGGACAGCAAAGCAAGGCGCTGGCACTGTGCTTTGTGACTTGGACCATTCAAGTTAAATATACGGTTTCCCTTCTTTTTTGATCATTAAAAGAAAACTGTGTTTCAAAAGGTTCTGTTCTGTTTTCTGTTTTATATTAAGGTCTCATAAGTCACTTTAGCAGTTTCATTTATGCCTTGATGATTAAAACAGAAATACTTCCCCGCTACACCCCAATGTAGCTCTCGGGTGAGGGGGGGGACCTGTCATTGTATGTAAACTTTTCTTTTCGTAAGTGGTTTTACTGTTCCTGGGATTGTACAGTGAAACTTGAAGTGAATCTCACTCTGCCTTTCAGCATTCAGCATTCATATTATTTACTCCCTTGTTGACAAATTATGTTTTGGAAACATTTAGACAATTTAAAAAAAAAAGTCCTCTTTTTGCATATAGACCTTTCGGGAAATTAGGAAATCCTATCATTTAACATACGTTCTGCCCTGTTATTCTGCTACAGTTTACAGATCCAAAAACTTTCAAGAATAAATAATATTTCTATCTTAACAGTTGTGGTTTATCAAAGAAAAAAACTTTTTTTTGTGACACGTGTAAAGGGCTGATGTTCCCCTGGCAAGGAGATGGTTACGGTTCATCTGGTAAAAATGCTTTATTCTGTCATAATGGTGGGTGGGGGGTGAGGGGGGGGGGAAGCTGCGGTTCCTTCAAAAGAGGTCAGACAATACCAACAGCATGATTACATCCCACCAAGAACCTTAAAGCCACAGTACAAATCGTAGTAACTAACTTTAGCATTCTGATGCACACCAATACTTAGGCTGGCCTCCCAACGACTCGGGAGACCCGTGATTGGCTGATGCTTCCCGGATGGACAGATGGTGCAGATGTGTGCCATGGACTTGAGCAGGAAAACTGCGGAATGGAAGATTTGCGTGGTGCATCTCACTCCGCATGTAACACAATCCACAGTAATAACGCAACTCCATCTTGACAGGACCTCACCTGTGGCAGCCTTCAGGGACTGAACATCGCAACGATTTTCTGTCAAAGTGAAAAAGTTAATAATTGGAATATCCATTCATTTTCCGAGCACTTATCCTGAGTGAGAAGGGGTGGGGTGGAATTTGGTTCATAGATAGCTACTGCAGCACAATATTAAATAAAAAAAGAAATATATTTTTTCTTAATCTTATGGGAGGAGAAATCCTTAAGACCCTAGTCATGGTCAGGACAAAAACTCACCAATAGGCTCCGTGAAGAAACTCTTGATCTGTGTATATCTGTTATTTGTCTTTTTTAGCGTTATCATTTAATACAGCATCATTAAACCATGGTGCGCTCAGCACTTGGTCGACAACTATGGTATGTGTACCATGGTATGTGTTCATGATTTACAGATAGTCCCCAGGTTAGAAATGAGATCCAGTCTCTTTAAGTAGAATTTTTATGAAATTAGGAAACATAATAATTTCATATATAATGATAATAATTAATGTTGTCAACTTTAACGCATTAACGTTTGTGATTAATCTGTAGTGAGTCCATTTGTTATTACGAACCATTGCGTTTAAGCCGATTTTTTAATATTGTAGCCTTCATGGCAGTTTGTTGGTAAGTACGAGTTGTTCGTAACCCGGACATTGGCGACCTGGGGACTGCATGTGTATATTTAACAGGCCAGTGGCATCCCGTCCAGGATGAACCCCAGCTATGTGCCCCAGGCTTCAGGATCCCCCACAACCCTAAGCAGGGTAAGCGGGGAGCGAGATGGATGGATGTCCCAGGGCCACACTGCATTACACGGCCTGCGCATTTGTACAGGAACGGCAATTAATCATATGCAAACAAACGTCTTTTCTCTATCTAATGGAATGCGTAAGTCTTGGCAGATGTTTAAAGGGAATATATTTCCACAGTAGTAATTGTTACCTAAGAGTGCCTGGCTGTTTCCGACAGCCGTTTAATCTCCCCTCGGCTTTTCCCATGCCCCAGTCTCGGTCTTAGACCTTTTATCTTTCATTCTACTAGACTGCTGTGCAGAAGCTTTGGTGGTCATATTCAGGACTTGGCCTCCACACACCACTTCCCAAAACGCTGTCTGTATTCCTCCCTACTCACCATCGGTTTTAAGGTAGTCTGGGCTGAACGTAAGTGAAGAAAGATAAAGTCTGTTAAACTGGGGTACCTTAAATCCGACAGGTTATCCAGCTAAGCACCAAATCCAGCTTGTGATACAGACCCATGATGGTAAAACTCTTTTACTTTTGGACTGTCAGCTTAAAGTTGAAATATGGCAAGAAGGCCTAGGATTTGTGTCGTAATGTAAATTGTTGCTAGAGCATATCGATGCTTATACAAAAGGAATTCAGGCCAAATGAGAGCTTTATGAAAAAATATTTTATCAATTTAAACCACAAACATGCATATGACAAGCAGGTACATGTTAATGAGTATAAAGACTTTAACAAGGTAGACTTACAATGTGTCTGATGAAAATCCGTTTCAATATTTTTTAAAATAAAAGGTATATTGTTGACTTTTATATATGTGGTCGATGTTCAGTATAAAGAAAAAAATAATTAAACTAGTTAGAAAGATGATGTCCCTCTTGTAAAAAGCCAGCCAATCTATGCATGCATTTCAGCATAGACCTCATACTGATTACCTCATTAATGCCATAGATTTATACTGTGAAGACCTGATCTTCCTTTAGAAAAGTAAAAGGGAAATAAAAAAGAATAAACATCATTAACAATTCAAAGCTAACCGATTATTAGACAGTAAATATAGGCCTGATTATCTCAAATTACTTCCATGTTGTTACTATTTTTATATATTTTTACATTCTGTTTTATTTTGTTACAGTTTTGAAGATATCAACATTTGTTTGGGGTTAGCTTCAGTTAAAAATTTTCTCACCGATTAAAACTGAGTAATTAAAATTATGGACAAATATGAATTATTGTGCAAACCGTTACATCTGTTTCGGTTTACGTGGTACAAACTATGTTCTGTAATCCTTGTTATCTTAGTTGTAAAACCCAGATGAATGTTTAGTACAGTCATTAACTCTTAGATGGAGAGTGGCCTATGTGAAAGTGATTACTCACGTTTTTATTTAAAGGGTTTTGATCTTTATCAGCTCTCGGGGGCACTTGTTTTAAGTGTGTCATGGAAATGGGAGTAATTATATTCTGCTTGTAACTGGGTAAATACATGGCTACTTCTAAAGGCCCAATTTGACCCGGCAAACGCAGGAGTTGCAATGTCACAGAAAGGGGAGAAACGGAACCTGGAGGATTCAAAGTCCAACAAAAACTAAACAATTGGAGAGGTGAAGGGTGTAGAGTAACAGACCTGTGATGGCAGGCTGTGATAATGAGCTTCAGGCTACACGCTCATGTTGGGCTATACTGATGAACTATGCTCACAACTCAGAGCTTCATGCGACGATGAGCCAATCCGTTCAATGAATGCTTTCTCAAGGGCAACAGAGGCATCTAAAGCAGCTGTAGGCAACCCAGATCCTGCAGTGTCAGTGTCCAGCAGGTTCTCCATCCGACCTAATGAGTTACTATCCGCCTGAGATCAGGTGCGGTTCATCAGAGACCAGGTAGGATGGAGAACCTGCTGGATACGACACTCCAGGGTCGGGGCTGTCTACCCGCTAGTCTAAAAGCAGGCAGACTTGACTCACTGGGCGTGCTCTCCTTGAGAAAAACCTAAATCGATGCACGTCAGTCTTTATTCATTGAATTCTGATTGCTGTGGCCATTGGGATAATTGAAACAAATTCATTTGGGTATAAAGACTCATACTTTGTATTTAACAGGGTTAGAAACAATCTTTTGGCTGCAGCTCTTTACAAAAATGAATCCCTAGTGAGTACTGCTGATGAGGTGAGTACCTCCTGGGCTAGGGAGTAACATGCGGTCATGCTCCTAGTGCATTGGGCTCTGTTTTCAATCAGGAGCACGGGGTGGGGATGCAGGAGCTTTCGGCCAAAAGCTACTTTTATAGCGGAGTTGTGGAGATGGTGTGATGAGCCTGAGTGCTGAGCCTGTTAGAGCCGCAGATGTTTTTATACATGAAAGTCCACAATTAATCCCACTACGAATGGTCTACATAAAAACTCCATTATCCGTATTTATATTCAGAACTGACTTTAATGTAATGAATCATGTGAAGGAACCATTTCACAAAAATATATGTGTAATGTGACTCAATTAGACAATTAGTTGGGTGACAAAAGTACTTTATGCTTGAATTTGTAAAGCAGTTAAATATGAGTCATGGACCAATCAGTTTTAAACTTGATTCTAACTTTGATTTGTCACATGTAAAGGCCACCTAACATTCTAGATTTCGATCATAACATATTCCGGAAGGTATTGAGCTTCATTATTCCAGAAGACAGTATGCTCCAGTTCTCCCTGATGCTGTATATGGCACTTTACAGGGTTACAATCTAATCAGGGGGCAGCAGATAAAAGATGTTGGTGTTTTTCAGGAAACAAATGAATAGAAATCTCAAATGGATGTTATTTTTTGTGACAGTTCATATTCATTTATTTATCTATTTATTTATACATGATATTATTATTATTATTCTACCTGATGTTTCAGTCTAGCTATTTTCTGGGGCTCTGTAGTTTGCAGTCTCTGACGTCCCAGATGTCTCCATGGCAGCACTGAGACGCACTCCAGCACACACTCCACACAGGCCACACACTCCAGCACACACTCCACACAGGCCACACACTCCAGCACACACTCCACACAGGCCACACACTCCAGCACACACTC
>JAODKE010000055.1:5725649-5746224 GCA_026779605.1 Mormyrus hasselquistii
TTTAGTGTTCATACAAATATTTACACATTAAGTTTACTGAAAGTAAAAACAGTTGAAAGTCAGAGGACGTTTCTTTTATTGCTGAGTTTATTAGACCAGGGCTCACCAGCCTTTTCAAACCGAGAGCTACTTCACGGGCACTGAGCCACACGACGGGCTACCAGTTTGAAACGCCCTCCTAATATTAAACTTCATGTATAATAAACATGTTTTAAATGCTTTTTTTTAGATATTGTCCTTTTCAAATTTATATAAATGCAGATGTGATTAAAGAGCAATAGCAACAGGATAAAATTAAATTTTAGGTGCTGCTCACTGGTGAGTTTGCGGGCGACTCATGTGGTCCTTGGGGGCGTCCTGGTGCCCGCAGGCACCATGATGGTGACCCCTGTACTAATTATTCTCCGGTTTAGAGTAAAAATATCCATACTAATTGCGCAGTTATCCCTGTCAAATGAAATGATAATTTCCTAGCAAGGCAAGGATGTAAATTGAATATTTATTTCCTCCTAAATATTTGGAATCAGTAAGACTGATTATTGGTAGTCATAGCAGAATCAATATTTAAAAATGCAGTATCAATAAACACGATTGCTCATCATTCCAATTTGAGTTTTGGATGTACAGTGATTCTGTCTGTTCCTGGATATTACATGTAGGTTATGCTTGTATGCCTTGTTTGGTTCCTCGGTTTGGATCGTTGAGGTCTGATCCAGCTATCTCCCTCTTTCCTGGAGTGTGACTCATGCATGAATACATAACCACAGACAACGCTGGCATCATTTCCTGTTAGTTTATCCCACCATTGGACAATAGTGTGGATGGTGCAGTAGCTAACTGGGTAGCATGGTGGCCACAGACCTGCAAGGCTGTGGGTTTGACTCCTGGCTGTGACTTTGGCTGTGACTTATCAGGGTTGGGGCCATTGTGAGTGGAGATACATTATAATCCGAAAGGAATTCCATACATTTCAGGAAAAAAAAATGAAGTTACTATTTATTTGTTCCAGTTCAGAGTATAAATCTGCTCCATTTCCTGATTTGGATTGACCATTGCACATCTTGCACTTCATAGTTTGGGGGGTCACAGTGCAGGTCAGCCAGTGTGCAGTGCCCCCAGAGCTGGGAGTTCAGCCCCTTACTCAAAGGCCCAGGGACATGTGACTGTTCTGTCGAGGCTGCGGCCTGTAGCGGTGACCTTCCAGTCATGCGGACAGACTTAATCTGCTGAGCCAAAATATACAGCAGTAGAATTTAACGTGGCCCAACTAATGTATGTGTCTATGTGGATTAAGTTTGTATTACACTGTGGGGACCTAATGTCCCCCACAATGTTATAAACACCTGTTATCTTTCAGGTCCTCACAAGGATTTGTGAATGCAATCAAAACAAAAAATGTCATAAGTCTTGTATTTTGTTTGGTTACTTATGGTTAAGGTTAGGGCTGGGATTAGAGAAATGAATGGAGAGTCCCCACAAAGATATAATTACAAATCAGTGTGTGTGTGTGTGTGTGTGTGTGTGTGTGTGTGTGTGTGTGTGTGTGTGTGTTAGCTAGCTAGCTGTGTGTGTTCTCCTGCTAATTTGGTTTCTGTGCAGTCCAACAATGAGGTTTAGCTTGGTTAGTCTATTGAGAAGCTGAGATTGTGAGTATTTGTAATGGGCTTCCAGTCCACTGTGACTCTGAACCAAAAAAGTTTATATTGATGGATTAAAGATATACAGATTAGCGCTGAATGTTTTATCATTTTACCAGAACCACGAATGAAAACACTGTTGCCGTTGGACAAATGATTACTCTTATGCAGAGCTGGGAAAAAAATGCTACTTCCACACTGTCACAAACAGTAGATTTGCAGCTTACAGTTGGTAGAAAAACCTGACACGCAAAACAGATTTGAAAGTCCTTACTTTCCTATACACTATATTTAAAAATCAATATAAATAATATATTATTCATGTTTAATTACTATGGTGAGTGTATGGGACACATATGCTCTTCATATACCTATTATTTATGGTGAAATGTAAAAAAAGAAAGTGTATCTTTACACATTCATCCATGTGCACTTAATCCCAGAATTTCTGAAACTGAATAATACCACATTTCTAAATGAATTAAAGATGCTCAATATTGAAAATGGTTTCCAGTGAGGGTAGTGTAGATGTACAAGCCTTGAAGTAGAAATCTACAGAAGAAATGCTTACTACGGTACGGAAAAAAAAAGGTTTCCTGCTGTTTGTTGTGTTCATGGGCGATCTGCAAAAGCCACACCATAAAACACACCACACAGTGTGCTTGACATTTGCATTAAATTCCACGTAAAAGGAACTAACAAATGTTTTTGTTTTTCATCTCTACACACTAGGGACCCATGCAAAAGCGAAATGAAAATGCAGACTCTCTAGTCGACAGGGTGTTACGAATTGTCAGTAATAACCGCTGGCTGTTATTGTGCGCCCAGACGAGTACTGACTGAGTATTTCCTCTTCCGCTGTTTAATTTAAAGCATTGGACTCATAAGGAATGGTTCCCATACATAATGTGTGGAATTACTCCGTCACTTTGCTGTGGAGGCATGTTAGAAATAGTTATTTATAGTTTTCTGGAAGGCAAGGATGGAGAGATGGAGTTTTCTGCTCTGGATAAAGGTAATTATGTGTGAAATGATTTGGGTTTCAGAGGCCAAACATTGTAATCATCGAATACCAAAAGCTGGCCTGTTCAGTAGGGGTGTCTCTACCAGAAAGTGCCTGTGGATTAAAATGTAAAAATTTACTGCTGTTGTTGCTAGACATTTCTGGTACTGAATCAAGAATGTATAAAGACAGTAAGATGGTTAAATGATTTCACAGCTTCAGCTTGTTGAAAGGATGGTGTTACACATCTTAGTCTAGTCTTTAAATATGACTGCTGTATGTGTAACACATTTTAATGAATTTGATCATATTTTGGATTGATCGGATGTGATTGGCCCTGGAGGACTGTAATGTCTAATTAAGCAGGAAATCGTGTATTGGGAGAGATTCACAAACGGATAGACATGTTACAGCTCCAGCTGAGGAAACAGATCTCAGTGGCTGTAGAACGGTCATTGTTGAGGCTTGTTTGACGGAATAGCAGAGGCAGCTCAACTTATTGAAGCAATACGCTGTAAATAAAAGGAACCATGAGGGAAAAGAGGTCATCAGAAAAAAGCATTATGTGGTTCAGGGTCACAGAATCCTTGTGTATTTTAGGTTTCCAGGTTGTGTATAGTTGCAGGTAAATGTTTATGCGAAAAGTGCTGCTTTCTTTGACTTTGCACGCCTGGAAAAAGGGTGCCATTCTTTGGGCTGTCAGTGAACATTGACCAAAAATGGCTGAAAGCAGAGTTGAGGAAGACTTGCTGGCAGGTCTGCCTGACATGAAATCCGTGAGGTCTAGGGCCAGTTTATCGGGTGTCTATTGAGGAGAGCTGTTTGAAAACTTCCCTCTCTGCTGTAAACTTCATTTAGACAAGCCAGTGCAGACACACCCAACATACCCATCTAACCTAAGCCAAAACCACCCATATCCATACATTACCTTGTCATTTTCTCCAGGAGAAACCACTCAATGCACTTAACAGTGCACAGTTGAGCAAACAACATACTTAATGCACAACCCAGCAGTGAGTGAGTGTAGTACAGTGACATAAATCATTTGTCACTTCACCAAATGGACAGATACATGATATCCATGTGTACCAGCACTGTCACCAGTTCAAAGAATTTACGGGAATTTCAGAACAATGCCAAGATGGTTTATTTCAGCATAGCAATTTGCATACATTTTTTTGGATTTTGTTTGACCTTTGCCCACTGTCTGGTAAACATGTGTACCTGAATTATATTATAAAGCTTTCATTCACTATATGGACAAAAGTATCGGAACAGCTGACCTACAGGAACTTTTATGACGTCACATTCTAAATTCATAGGCATCAATATGGAGCTGGTCCCCCTTTGCAGCTATAACAGCTGCCACTCTTCTGGAAAGGCTTCCCACAAGAATTTGGAGTGTGTCTTTTGGAATTTTTACTGGTTCATACCAAAAAGCACTTGTGAGATCATGTGCTGGTGTTGGATGTGAAGGCTGGGCTCGCAATCTCCATTCTAGTTCATCCCAAATGTGTTCAATTAGGTTGAGGTCAGCATGGTTTGGTTCACCTTTCATGATCCAGCCGTCCATCTTATCCTGGTATGTGACAGTGTCCTGTAATGGACTGGAATCCCAGATTCCTGAGATTAACCCAAGATTCAACACAACCATGTATTGGACAAACAGTAAGACAATCAGCAGAACTATGTCATTAATTATGAAAATATTACTTTGTTGGTATTCTGGCTGAGAAAAAACGAACGGGCATCCATTTCCAAAGCAAAGAAACACTAAAACTGACTATTTCCAGTGTCCTGTAGAAAACACAGGCTTATTCTGTCGAGCAACAAAAAGAAAAACACAGTCAAACAGATTACACTGTGACACTGTGAGGTCGGGGCGCATTTCAAACCGGCTGTGTACGTAATGGCTACAAGGGGGCTTGGTAAGCAGTGTGAATGTCTAGCAGCTGGGAGTGGGGGCCACAAATGCCACAGCTGGATCCAAGGGTTAGGGCAGAGGGACTAGGTCAGGGCAACACAGCCACGCTGAAGCACATGCCTGCCATAAATGGTCAGGAGCCATAAATATGCCAAAATGCAAACATTTGCTCTCCAATTCCTAGTCTGTGACAACCTCAAATGACAGCCATCCATCTTCGGTCCGCTTATCCTAGACTAAAGCTGCTCTTATTGTATTGGTCAACTGGAGTTGGAGTTGTGTCTCATAGTCCCATATCCTGGTCCCATATTCTGCTCCCTTATCCGGGTCCCATATCCTGGTCCCATATCCTGGTCCCAAATCCTAGTCCCTTATCCTAGTCCCATATCCTGGTCCCATATTCTGCTCCCTTATCCTGGTCCCATATCCTGGTCCCAAATCCTAGTCCCTTATCATAGTCCCATATTCTGCTCCCATATCCTGGTCCCAAATCCTAGTCCCTTATCATAGTCCCATATTCTGCTCCCATATCCTGGTCCCATATCATAGTCCCTTATCATGGTCCCATATCATGGTCCCTTATCATGGTCCCATATCCCAGATCGAATCTTGTATTCCTGGCTGGATTCCTGATTCCTAACTTCAGGCTGGTTCCCATTTCCTTTGTTCACCAATCCACCACACTTGAATCCTCCCTTGTCCATGTTCCAAAACCCATCAGCAGCCCGAAGTCTAGAGCAGTTGCTTGCTTCCCTACTGTGTCTTTTTTCATCGGTCAGTTTTTCAGTTCGTCGTCTGACCAAGCATTTGCGTAAGTTGACCTGCTTCCGGTGATGCCTGTTTTGTTAGTGTTCTATGTCGTATACTTGAGTCAGTATAAAGAGCTGTATTAAGTGCGCTGAGTCTGATGTAACAGTAATAATGCTGAAACAATTATTTCAATGCGTTTTTGATCATAAAACTACAGAGGTGAGCAGAAATCTCAAAAAGCAGGCCTCAACTTGGGAATGAGGACACAAAGCCTGGACCTGACCCAAACCAAGAGTGGTTCCTGATTACATCATGGTAAATAAAAAGTAAATAAAATCAGGCTCTTGGGGCCCCGTGACCAGTCCCCCTCCCTGTGTGGATGTGCAGCAGATGTGAAGTAGCCTTTCATTCCTAGTAAGCAGACAGTTCCGTGTGCCATTGTGGCAGATCGCAGTGTGCTTAGCACTTCAGACAGACCACGGCGCATCAGCTCCTCATGCTGAAAAGATTAGGCCTCTTTGGCTCATTCCGCAGTAAAGACAGGAAATTAGAAGAGTTAAGTAGGAACAAAGAGACAGAAACACCTGGTACACAAACAGCGGAACTGAACATTCTGTTTTCAGGTTGATGGGTTGTCACGGTTGAATAATTCAATCTGTATAATTAATGTTACGGACAAATAAGGTGACGATAGACTGCAGTGTAACATCTCTTAGAATCCGTATACTAAACATGTGCCTATGTGATCAAAGTTCAGTTCCACATCTTGATACAAAGACGTCATTGCGAGCTAGATGCTCCCACGAGAGGCTGATCTGTTTCATATCTGCATTCAAGGGAGCTCTACAGCTCTGTCTATAGAACGGCCAGCCGCGGGCTTCACCATCCAGGTGTCAGCTCTGAAAAAAGCACTTCTATTCCTGCTGCACATCTTGTAGTCTAATTATTCCCACTGCGGTCAGACTTCAATGTAAATCTATAACCAGAGATGTGGAATACTTCCCATTAAGACATCCCTACCAGAATATTCAGTTTGTAGTAGATTTCTGCTATGCATAAAACCATTTAGCAGAGAAGCTGAGGGATCTGGAACCTTGTCGATAGTAGGCACAGGCCACTTCATGTTCAATGAGTCTGTTTATTGTAAGCAGACACTTGTGTATTTACACGACAGCGATGATAATGGTGATTATGATGGTGATAATGGTGACAATTCTGGAAGCAGTGAAAGGACTCCAGGTGCTGATGGTGGTGGTCTAACCAATGATTCCTCAGGAAAAACCCAGTTAAATACAGAGAAAGATGGCAAAATAAGAGGATGCATTCATGCACAGATCTCTGTGATTGTGTCATTACTTTACCTAATAATAATATTAATAATTATAATAATAAATCCATCTTCTGAAAGGTTATCCTGGAGAATGTCCTGGGGGCGGTGGAGCATATCCCAGGCAGCATTGGGGCAAAAGGCAAGTACAGGCGCTGAAACATAATCACACTCTACGGGCGACTGATTGGCTGCACTGCGTGTTTTTGGACTTAGGGAGGAATCCAGATTATCCAGCGGAAACCTGTTTAACATGAAGAGAACATGAGAACTGCGGCGCCACACACAGTGAGCTCGAACCCGCAAAGGCGGGGCGGCTGAGGCAACAGAGCTCTTCGCTGAGCAGTAGCAGAGGAATAAGTAAATATGGCGCTCATGATGATGATGATGATGATGCAGTTCATGCATGCACTCGCCTGGCTAGCATCCTCGTTTTTCTTTTGCAGACGCTGACTCCTTCTGGACGGCAAACCCTGCACTCCCTCCTCTGTGCCCCGTGGTAAATAGTCCTGGACGTGCCCCAAGCTCCACCACAAAACCTGCTCAGCCCTTTGCCAGAAGGTGTCCTGCCTGTGATTGATTGTAGGAGACATGGGCAGCTAGGCGAAAATTTGCTGTGATGGGAGAATAAATGTTTCCATCCAAAGAGTCAAACAACTATTTAACAAAATGCGTTACTTCATTAATCATCAAGCATCGGCCTAACATGGTACCAGTGATCTGATGCTGGCTATTAGCAAATAAAGCCTGCTAATTAGTTTGTTTCTGACTTTGAGATGCGTGTGGAGTTGAATTGGCCCAAATATTGTTGGTGCAGATTGGTCAGGTGCTTCACTAATGGAAACTCTGCACCCATCTGCTTCAGTGGGTTTTCTGTTAGCCCGATCGGATCTTTTACGGTCTGACACTGTTCCCAGCCCACGTCGTCAGGAAGGTGGAAAGACGACCTACGAGTGACTGCGTCTGGCCGCGTCCAGCATTCGTGGCCAACATTATGGAAGATATACCTCCAGAACGGTGATTTAGGGGGACACAATTCTACTGCTTCCACATGTAGTGGAGCCCTTCCAAGTCAAACACCCCCCCCGCGGTGAACATTAGAATGATGGAGCGAGCTGGGCTAGCGTCCGGCTCTTGTAGCATTTGTTTTTGTAGCTTCAGGCTCAGGCGTACAGCAATTTCGTATTTGCTGTCAGGATGGCACACTGGTCACTGCCATGTTGATTCATCAGTCGTCACAAAGGCATACAGGGCTGTGACCATGACATTGCTATCGATTATTATTTTAAGACTGTATAACATACAGTAGAGATAAAGATGGCCCTGTATTATAGTCAGTAGTGTTTCACGGTTCAGACCACTCGTAGATACCCATCTATAGACCTCAAAAGTCCCAAAGAGCACGAGGGATTCACTGACTTTACCACACATAAAAAAAAACAGTTATGTGACCACAGGAAGTGGAAAAACTGCTGCAGGTCCAAATTCCTGAATTTTAATCTGAACCAAGGTCCTTTAAATCCTTCCAGAAACATGATGGCGGAAGCTGGCTTTGACGGCCATTACTAAAAACTTGCCATTTCAGTTAATGAATAATGAACAGTGTGCAAGAAAAATACATTTTGTGGTGAACTAACACAAGCAGGACTGAACTTTTCACACATTTTCACACATTAGTGATTTTATAGCAACATGCAATGGTTTCTGAAACACAATCCATTCATTGTTTTCTTTGGAAAAACACTTGTATAGCACACAGCGGCTACACATTTTGAATGAAACGCTCGCAGTGATTCTATTCTTGTTTTTTCATACAAGGTGCAGGTGAAATCGTGCTGTCGTGAACCAGATGCGTTTAAATTACTTCTAAAACCGCCGTTTATGTGACTCAAACAAACTCTGCTCAAAGTTTCAGCAATAAAAATTAGACTGAAAATTATAGAAAGTGAGTGAGACGACCCTGAACGTGGGTGGACTGGGCAGACACAATTAAATTAATGTCTGATTCCTTGATTGTCACTCTGAATTTGGATGTGTTTTATCTCACTTTCATATATGAGTTATACTTTCCATATATTTGGTGTGGTTTGAAAACTGACTGAAACTGAATTGCGATGTGTGATTTAAAGTGCTCGCCCCTTAGTTAAAGGTTCTTAGTTTCATGTTTAAATATTCAGTGGGAGTTATGTCATTTCACATCATCGAAGATGCTTGTAGTGCATAAATTTTCCATGTCCTTCCAGTATGCAAATCGGTTTTCATCACAGACACCAGAGTCCTCCCACAATCCTGATGTTCCAACCAGGGGGGTTTGTAAACATCGCAACATCGCTTCCAGGGGTCACTCCTGCAGCACTACAGCTGTTATGTAGGTGGCTATTTCCAAAAGTCTCTCAATCCATTTTTTGTTATTTTTGAGACGACCCCATCAGCAACCCAAAGTCAGGCTTCCTTATATGTACTGTGAATGAAAACTCACTCAGTCCCCATGTAATCTAACAAAAAAACATTCATTCAATTTCAAAAACTACATCCACAGAAATCTCTGAAATGTATCCCATGGATTGACTGATTTTTGGAAATTTGCTCCACAACAGGACAATTGGATGGGTAAAGTGTGTTACATCGTGAACTGCACATGCACCCGCGCTCTAAATTGGATTCGGTAGGGCTGATACTGCAAATCTCATATTGGTTGTGTATTCAGGCTCAATTTTACTCTTCTCCATCTCATCCTCTTCCTTCCATCACCCCCCGCAACACAGAAACCCTATTACTCGCTAACAAGCCCGTATTGTTCATTAGAACACATCTAATGCCTCGCAGACATGCTACCAATCCTGAGGTTAACGAAATTGCAGTTATTTCGTGTGGCACGAGAGATTGAGCAGGAACGCAGGACACAAGATGAGCAACATGTGTGGATCTACGTGGGCTCCACTCGGCCGAAAGCGTGGCACTGTGAGCCAAAATGATATTCGGAATATGTTTGCGGTCAACTTGAGGAAACTGTGGTCTCGTGGCTGGTAAACATGAAGAGGCCCAGGACATTCAGGAATACCAGTGTAAAGGCATCGCTAATGTTTGTGGGTCACATATTGTGACTCATGTGCGATTGGAATAAAAACACTCGTCCTTCTCAGCTTGGTTATATCATTGGCCCTGAAGATCCAAATGTCCACTTGTTGTCCTCCATCGAAACCTCGCAAGGAGCAGAATAATGCACAGACCCACTAAAAGAATGAACCCCAAACAGCCGTCTTATGCAGAGTGCTGAACATTTGCTCAGCGTTTGGCCACTATGGTAAAAACAATTTTGTTTATCTCTTTAAAGTCTTCAAGCTTGAACACCATGTACATAAAACTCCTGCAGAGGCCTGCTTGTGTTGGTTCTTACATCATCCGACTACTTTGCCTTGTCTGAACTTTCAATTTTTTTTTATATTTATGTCTGTGGATTTCACAGGAAAAAAAAAAGATGCAACGGAGCCATAAAGATGTAGAAAAGCCTGCAGGGTTTAGGTGGATGTTAAGATGCCTATTAAGAAATCGCGGTGTTTAGGTGGATGTTAAGATGCCTGTTAAGAAATCACGGTGTTTAGGTGGATGTTAAGATGCCTGTTAAAAAATCGCGGTGTTTAGGTGGATGTTAAGATGCCTGTTAAGAAATCGCGGTGTTTAGGTGGATGTTAAGATGCCTGTTAAGAAATCGCGGTGTTTAGGTGGATGTTAAGATGCCTGTTAAGAAATCAGAACTTCTCCGGTCCGGGGTGGGGTGGGGGGAGGCTGGGGTCTAGTAGCACAGGACAGAAGGCAGATGCACACCCTGGACAGGATGCTGGTCCATTGTGGGACACAAATAATCATGTACCATCATACTCTATGGGCAATACAGAGAGCTGGATGTGCTAACTGTGGGGGAAGCAGGGAACCGGGAGGAAACCTACACAACACAGGGAGATCATGCAAACTCCTCTCTCACACACACACACACATAACCCTAATCCCAATAATGACAACCTTAACCATAAGTAAACAAGCAAAATACATAACTGAACAAGTGTTTTGATTGCAGTGACAGATTTTTATAAAATTGTGTTTCCCTTGTTGGAATCGAGAAAATGGTCCCCACTACATTTCTATAACTTTGTGGGGACATAATCCCCCCCCCCCCCCCCGGTGGTGTGAGGTCACAGCATTGCCTGCCAAGCCACTGCACTGCCTTCCACTGCATTGCCTTCCACCCCATGGTCATCTGAAACAATTAAAACAGCTTGTTGACTGAGTTAATGGAGAATCTAAGGTCTCATTAGTGCATTAAGCAGCAGCTAATTCCGAGCTTAAACTTTCTGTCATTTCAGGCACTAATCATAAATGTCAGTAGTAAAGGAGCCCTCACAACGTGCCCTGCCTGGGTCTGCGCAGACGGGCAGCTCACAGCCCTAAATGTCACTGTCTTCATGCTGATTGTGGTGCGGAGCACCTGCGCAGCCGTCCGCTCTCATGTTCCTCACAAATATGCCTACAGTATGTGGAATTTCGGTCATCAAACTGAAAGTGATGCAAAAATGTGCTTGAGCTTCTTTCACCATCTGAATGAACACTGAGGTTTCCAGATGCAAATGGCTTAACAGTCACTAATTATAAAGAGGTATTACATTAGATAGATAGATAGATAGATAGATAGATAGATAGATAGATAGATAGATAGATAGATAGATAGAAAATGTGAAATAAAACATTTATATGATTACTTAAATTATTTGAATTATATTTCACAAACGTTTCACAGTGATGAATTTCTGAATATGTCTGAAAAAACATTTTGCAAACATGAGATCATCTTGGTGGCAGATCCTCTGCATTGTGTCTCTCGTGTGATTGGGTCACATGACACCATGTATGGAGAACAAACTGCCAGTTTTTTTCTTTTTAACTTAACACTGAATGTGTCAAATTCAGCTGTTTTTCCAATCATGTCCTTCGCAGATGTTTTTTTAAGTGTTGCTGATGGCCACCATGCAGGGGTGATTCTGGGATCTTTTAAGGGGGGGTGTCACAGTTTTTAAAGCTATGATGAATCCCTCCTTTCACTGTCATTGCCACATGTACGGGGGACGTCATTCTGTTCCACTGTGTACCTGCAAATGTATGACAATAAAGTCTGTTGAACATCAACTGACTTGATTTGCAGTTGTAGGGTTTTTTTTAAGGTGGGGGCATAAGAGGGCCCATAATTCATATACAGTGCAACGGGCAACATTAGCCAATGATATGTTTTGTATCAGTGAATGACAGGGGAGGTATCAGTCTGGTACCAATCAGCTTTCTGCTCGTGCCAGTGACCCTGTAGCCCCGCCCCTCTATTCACCCCGGGAATTATGGGTAGCCTGTTGATAAAGTCAGACAGGCCGATGTCTTCGTCCAGCAGATGATCTGAATTAAACACTGCATCCTTTGCCAGGGGACAGCAAACAGACTCTCTTGGCAATGAGGAATATGTTTATTGTTTGAAATTTTATCCTTTATAGGGATGAACCTTTTGGGGGCAGGGACAAGAAAAACACAAAAACATTACTGGAAAACAAACCACTAGATAAAGATAGTTTGACAGGTGAAAAACTCTGGTGCTGTGGCCTGGGTTACGGGGAAAAACAAAACAAGTACCCTAACGCAGGGAAAGGGGGGCAGGTCAACTTAATGATTCCACAGTGACATGACTCTTCTGAGAAAAACTGCACCCTTTGCACAGCTGCTACACAAACACACACACAGACACACAGATTCGTACCATGATTCAGTTTACTAACCTTTATTCTTCAGTATAATTGGATTACAGGTGATCTAGTTTAATTATTTCCTAATTATAGACTTATGCGCAATTAATTTTGTAGTTGAAATGTAAAAGCTGTGCTTAAAAACTAATGATTGGTAACTGATTCAACTTAAAAGAATTTTTAATAAAGGATCTTTTGTATATGGTTGAAAATACGTGTAAATGACTGAGGAGATGATCAATAAACCCCCCACCCTCAAATAATCATATTGTCATGGTGAATAGCTGGAGACCCCAACTCCCCCCAAAGTTGAAGCAGAAGTTGGGCTTAAATAAAGCATTGTATTTTTCTTGTTAAGGAAATGTTCTATAGGATCACACAATAAATGATAGATTACAGTTACAAGAGTCTTTATTTTCACTATGAGAAGCAACACTATTCAATCTGTCCAAAATGTCATTTTAAGGATAGTTATTCAGGGATGGAAAGATGAAAGATACTTTATGTAGCGCTATTAGATATCAAATCAATTATTTGTTTGGAAGGGGAATTATTGTAAAATGGAAGAAAACAAAAAAATTGAAACCATGAGTGTGGTTTTCAAATCCACTGTTCCAGAACCAGACTTTTCGTATGATGAACAAAAGTACATTTGTTCATGGGGTCTGACGCTGCCAGTGAATTACTGGAAGTTGAAAACGCAGTGAACTGACTCACTGCAGTAGTTCATCGAAAGGCATTATGTTTTTGTGGCGAACGAATCCACAGGAACTCGTCTTTCTTGATAATGCTGCCATTGCATTCCACCTTAATGCCGACGCATTTCTCTGTGGATGCAAGTTATCTATCCGACGGGCTGTGTTATCCGAAGAAAATGGCTTAACAAAAAAATTACCTTCTGCATCACCTTGTCTTTCAACAAACTTTTTGGGTGTCCTGGATCAAGCCAACAGGGAAATTCCAAAATCCTTCCTTGAACTATCCTTGTCTTAGTTACCACATCCTAAGGTCCATAAATTTACTTTTAGGTTACCCATCTCCTGCCTGAGAGCTGTGCTTACTCAGATGGCAGGATTAATAGACTTTCAGTAAGCCAGTTTGGACATTTATGTTTCCTGATTGTCGGCAGAGAGTTGGGGACGTAGCCTGGATATCCTGTCTAGAATAAAAGCAGGGAAATCTATCTCAATGCTTCTTGAGGCGACATAAAGGTGTTTTGGTGACATTTAAGGTCACCATGCCGACAGCATGGCCTTAATGTAGCGCCGTATGGCTTAAAAACAGCGCAATGATAGTCACAGGGACTGTGGACTCAGTTTGTCACGCACAACATTAAAGTTGACAGATGTTAAGGAAGCCAATTACTGTAGGCCTTCGTGTGCTTTTAGATGCCGAGAGCCAAAAGCCAGTCGTAATTGGAACATTGCAATCCCCGAGTGGAGACTGATAGAATACGTTTGATATGTTTAATGGATATTTGAAGTTAGTGTTTCATTCCCCCCCCCCCCCCCCCCCAGGATACCTCTGTTTCCATGCCTCTGTTGAGTCTTAATGACATAAGGGACGAAGAGACATCTGCAGAAGTGAAACGGAAGCAGCCGTGGATCACGTCCAGCATGTACAGTAGGAAAACACCGTGTGGTGCCTCCTCCTCCCCCCCCGACCCCCAGGAGAAAAGCCCAGGGGTAAGTATGGGGGAGATGAACGTAGAACATGAAATGTTAGCTAGTTAAGAGCTGATTACCCCCCCCCACACACACACACACACACACACACACACAGATTCCAGCCCCAGTACAGCCACTTCCCCTCCTGCAATCCCGGGGCCACACATCTTCATGCAGAGTGTCTACAGAGACGTGGAAGGTTGCAGAACTCCGGAGAAATGCCGGACAGTGGTATCAAATGTGTTAGTGCTGGCGACGGAGGTGGGGGTGCTGCCCGATTCGCGGTATGACAGGAAGAGATTATGCATGAACTGATTAAAAGGGGAGAGAAGATAGCAGTTTCAAGGAACAACCATTAGAACAGGATGATGAAATTAATGGGACAATGTTTTATAGTCTCTGTGAAGATAGGTGAGTGAATTCATTGAGTTAGACTCACAAATACCGCTGTTTGAATTATTTGTCAAATAATAAAACAATCTGTATGTGTTTATATGATCATTATACTCTACCAATTAGCCTAATTGCATGTTTTGGACTGCAGAAGGACACTGGAGTACCTGGAGGAAAACCTATTTAAATGGTAGTTATAAATAGGAGATAAAATGCATTCTTAATGGACAGCGATCATTATGAAATGATCCACTTAAATAACTGACTGAAAAGCAGCTGCAAAAGCATTTACTCCTAACTTACAACGAAAGATACGGCGGTTCTGATTGGTCCTCATTCTTCATGCTGTAGACTGAAGTTTTCTTTTTGAACGCTTAATGGCTGGGATTAAAAACAGATGAGCTTAATGTCAGAAACACCGAGCTGGGAGGAGGTGAAAGCGGGTGGCTTAAGCACGACTGCCAGGATAATTCTGGTAGCTACAGCAAGGGTCCAATTCTCCTTCTCATCTCTGGATAGATCCATCTTAGCGATGGGTGTTACTGACCCCGCGTCAGAGCAAACCCTCAAGGGACAGCGAATGAGCATTTTAGGTCAGTAACAATTGCTCCCATGAAAACAATGAGATCGCGTGTATTACCTACCAGAGAAGCGCTTTTCCAGCTACAGCCGGGCCTTATTTACGCTGGCAGGCAAAATCATAAAACGGCCTTGTTTTCCTTCTGCTCTGTGTGCTTGGAAGACACGGCTGAAGGTTTTGCGGTTAGCGCTGGGTTCAGGGTCTGGAGAAGGAGGGGCTGGAGCACAGCCATGGGCTGCAAATCGCCTTTTTGAAAGAGTAATGGGGCAAAAGTGGATGGAAACCTCCTGCTTGCACACTTACACGCGTGTAGCTGAAGCACACATCCATGTGCTTCCCATGACTTTGTGCAGGAGCGCCTATAAACACGTGATACTCTCTGACTACGGCTCCGGACGTCATGACTCGGCTTGGACAACGCGGCTTTCGCAAATATCAAACACTGCCTGTCCTGCAGATGATGAATGCCATGTTATGAATTTTAAAAGCACTTTGCTGCTCAGCACATCTTTGCTCTCTGAGGGTTGTTTGATGGTTGACAGCCTTTCAGTTGCTGTTTCAGTAGCTATGTTCACCGACGGGACCTTCCTGTAGAGAGCAGAGCAGATAGGAGCAGATTTCTGTGAGCTCGGGAACACATAGCGAGATCAGAAATGTTTCCTAAAAATCCCTGATGCAGAAAGCTGTTTCACTGCACACCCAAGTCCAATTTCTACTCACTAATTGTTTCACCTGGCATCTACATATATGAAAACATCTTGCTCTGAAAGAAAGATTTAAGCCTATAAAACATCTATAAAATATCGACTTAATGCAATAACATGTGTACATTTAAAGCATATTCCGTGACTCCGTATTTCCACATATGGCCTTTTATATCCAAACTTTTACAGAAGTTTGCAGTCAGGCCTGGCCTGAAGATGGATTAAAGTGTCCGCTGTGCTCCTGATTGTGTAGCAGACCAGTAAATGGTGGGCGAGTCAGCAGGGAGGAACACGGTGCTGCATCTTGTTCAAATTTTTTATCTTCACACCTTGTTAAAAACATTGGAGAGCAGGACCATGATTCATCAAAATGAACCTAATGCTAAGACTATTTTGATATTTGCATTACAAAATACTTTAAATATTTTCAGTTTGTACTGTTTGAATTGAATTTGTATATAAAATTGAATTGAATTTGTATATAATATCCATAAGAACAGAATTACATAGAATTACATTCGTCAATTTCACATCATTTCACATCATCTCACATCAATGTAAGAGCTGTAAAAAATCAATTTAACTATAAAAATTAAACACCTGTAATGCCACATTACTCAAAAACTGAAAATTGGTAATAATTCTGCAGCCATTGAACAATTTCCTTAAAGAGTGTCCACTCTTCAGTCTAATCATCTGCTGTCGTTTAGCTGCAGATGAAACAAAAACAACAAACTTGTCATTTCTGAAGAACATGTTTTTTTATGCTGCCATTCATCTCAGAGTGCAGAAGCTGGAGAACAGATGCTGGGATATCTCGGGATGCGCACTGAAATCACTTATGACTTCAACATCCTAATGTTTTGGATATTTTCTGAACTTTCTACACTTTGCATGACAAACTTGCCCCCAAGTGTTTGGCAATAACTGTGGCTTATTAATATTTTACCTGAGAAATCCACAACATTCTACACTGACGGGCTATACAAAGCAACACCGCAGGTCTGCAGGTCTTGGCAGTAGAGTGCATTTAAAAAAGAATGTTTGAGCACGCTGAGCTCTGATTGGATGCAGATGTCCTCCAAATATTTCCCACTACGCTGATCAATGGATCCCGCAAGAAGAAAGGCTGATTAACCCGCATTACCCCTGGGGGTATTTAATCCTGCTGGAAATTAATCAGGATTATCTTGAGTCACTGGCTCATACATCTCAGTGAACAGCTAAGCTCACTGCACGTCATAAATCTGGATTGCGATTCTCGCCTGCGTTAAACACAGTAGTTTGCAGGAAGGAAAACAAACATACTCTAAAATATAATGTAAGGTCATAACTAAGAAGGTCAAGGCATGTGCCTTGAATTTTAGCACAGTTCTCCTCAGCCGTCGCAAACGTGTTACACCAAGCCACCATCGTGCCTGAGGCGGTGGAGACGATTGCATGAGCTGAGTCTCCAGCTCCTTTTTGTTTAAAGCCTTACAAGCATATGCTGGCATCTGCAGATGCTCCTGGGCTGAGACCTGCTCAACCAAACGCTCACGGTCACCCCAACTGGGCCCTTGAGGTGTCACCACACCTGCCCTTCCAGTCATGAACTGGAAGGAGGCAGAAGCAATAGGAAAAGGTGCATCTGATCTGAATGGAAGCTAGTTCCACAGTTGGCTCTTAACTGGAGAAATCTGTCTGAAACGTGCCCTTCAATGCCACAGCAGCATTACCCTTTGGCTGGCTGGTACTCAGTACAGGACAGTTAGGTGGTTTGGGATCATGGGTTTAAACCGTACTTATCCGTGAAACGGTGTGTCCTCAAAAGCTAATGACTGTTAATAACTTGCAGTTAATCAGATCCAGAAAGGGGTAAATAGGTATTATCTACTGTGTTTATACTTTATTTCCACAAATCAATCAAGCTGTGCTCTTCTGAGAACTGTGTCCATCTCCCATGATTTTTGCCTCTGTCAAGCGTCACAGTAATATGAACTAATCTTGTCATTTTCATATATCCCTGCTGTCTGCAGTGTTAGCAAACTTACCCCCATAGTTAGACAGCTGGTGACTTTAAGATACTCTTACGCCAGAGATCATACAATTGAGCATCTAAAAATAGAAGCACCGAAATTTGTGTTTTAGTACTTTTGATAATTGTAAACTCAGGGTTATTGGTTCAAATGCCAGCAAGGGTGCTGTTCTTAATCCTGGAAACATATTACTGCAAAAACACTGACACAAAACTATTGAGCAAACTCAAAGCTAGTAACGTCTCCCTAATGTGTTTTAATAAAAACAGTTAAAATCTGTTAACAATAAAATAGCTTCCGTTGGCGGCGTCCACTAAAAATGTTGAATTTCCTCTGTACATGTAACAGAATATAAACCATAGTGTTTTCCTGCTCAGTGGGGTTTGAGCATTAAACTCAACTTGAGAATTCATTCTGAATTTGCTGAAGATGATGTGTTACCTGCAGGGACAGGCTGGGTCAAACCCCAGATTTTTACAGTAAGCGACTATAATATTAAGATACTCATTAGGCTTTCAGGTACCAATCGAAAGGCTTGTTCAGGAATGATACTTGGGCCCCTTTCAGATACCAACCTGACCTTTGCTAGACTTTACAGTACCTGCTATGTGTGAACGCAAATGTCTGAATCAGTCGTACAAGAAATTAAACAGACTTTACCCTGCTAGCTCTCTAACACAGAGCCCAGGTAATTTCTTATTGACCCCCTTGTATAAATGGAGCAAGACTGTGCTGAGAATTCACCACAAGTGAGTGGGCATGTTGATGACGATTCTATCATATCAACGGCACTGAGACAGAAGAATCCATGCGTGAAGAAGAAGGCTCACAATGAACATGGATAACTGGAGCGACAACACGGCTCGCGAACTTCTGTCAGTAGTGCTGCCTACCCAAACACCAGCCCTCGTTTAAACCAACCGGAGTATTTGTAGGTGGTGAGAACGCATCTGACCCGGAAAATCTCCGGTCGTGTGCCACATGTGCAAAAGGGCAGCTCCGGAAAATGTCCAGACCTGATTCTCCAGACATCGGCCGGAGGTCATGCCTAAAACCGCCGTTTGTTTGCTGGGAATATGAAACACTGGACATAGAACTTGGTCCAGGAAGTTCTGACACAGAGTCCGGAGTAAGAGAAGAATGATCTTAGAGAGCAGTGCCAATCAACAGGAGTGCTAACCAGCTCTCATCAAGTAATACCTCACGACTAAGCAGAAGAGGACATTTCCTAATACCTGTGCTCTTCTAAGTAATACCGGGTTATTCCTGAGCAAGAACGTAGCTAGTAATGATGTCCTCCTGACAGAGCCTTCTGTTCTGAATAGTAGAATAGCCATCAACCTCAGAGAGACAGCAGTGCTTTCGCTGGTCAGCTGTGAGGCTGCCTTTCGTCCAGTGCCAGTGAGGCTGCCTTTCGTCCAGTGCCAGTGGAATTTTGTCTCCCATTACGAGGATGGCATTTATGTGGGAAAGGAAAAAGCTGGGAAGGGCGGCCATGCATTCAAACGACTTGGTGCACATGGACACGCAGGAAGACACACACTGACATATAAATCATGCGGTGATTTTAATTTTAGTGCAGTTTACGACCCCTAACGCTGGAACAACCGGAGTCAAAACAGTCCTGATATAAATAATGTTTTCATTTTTCTTTTATTTCAGTGACATTTATTAAAAGATTAATATAATCGTGGGCTCATTGTTCCTAAAAATATCAGCACAATGTTTGGAAATGACCTCACCCACACACACACATACACACACACACACACACACACAAAAAACTGAAATAAACAGTCAGAGTAACACTTTTCATTAACTGCACCTTCATAATGCCTTTATATTGCATTAGTAAAACATTCTGTCACGGCGGGGCATGGCGCTGACGGAGACAAAGGTGACGATCCGCTTGTGGCTCCAAGACAAAGTGGAGTTTATTCAGCAAAACAAAACGAGGAAAACAACCACTAACTGCAAGAAACCATAGATTAAGACAAATGGAGAGCAGAGCTGGGCAAGGGAGGAAACAAACAAATAAAAACAAAACAAACAAACAAATAAAAACAAAACAAACAAATAAAAACAAAACAAACAAACAAATAAAAACAAAACAAACAAACATGCTTGCACAGTGACTAATCTACATTCAATGACTAACTAAAGAACAAATGAAAGACAGGGACTTAAATAGAAACAAAGAGCGCAAGTGTGGAATATGACAATTAACCAATCAGCCGAGACACAGAGCAACAGGGAACAGGTGGGGTGAGTTACAGAACTATCTATTTCCAAAAACACTGAAACTAGGAAATACTAACCACACTGGAAATTACTACACAAGGATAAGTAACATGCCAAGTAAAATGGAAATGAACAGATCAAAAGCTGGGCAAACCTATAACCAAGAAACAAAACATAGTAACAAACATTAGGGAGACAAATACACAAATGATACTGATCCCTGGGCAGCCTCAAACCGATATGGCCAGAGGGCTGCAGTTTCTATGCTGCACACTCAGCCCACAGAGGCATGGAGCAGTCTGGGAAAATAGACAAGGGACTACAAGATGGAGGACGGCGCAGGGTGGCCAGCCAACTGCTGCTCAAAATGGAACATGCAGGGCAGAGTCGGATGGGGACCAACTCTGACACATTCATGGCACCTTCATAATGCGTTCATAGAACATGCATAAGCAGAATGTAACTATACCTTAACATCCTAACATACCCTAAGAGCTGTAATGCACATTAATAACAAACATTATAATCGTACAATGTTTGTTATTAGTATATAT
>JAODKE010000055.1:5806283-5818770 GCA_026779605.1 Mormyrus hasselquistii
CCCCCCCCCCCCCCCCCCCCAGCCCCCGCCCCCCAGTTTGGGGCCAGAGTCCGATCTCAGGGTGAGAAACTCCTCCTGTGTGTAAAATTGAGGAAAATGAAAAGAAACGTAGCCAAAGCAAGTTGAAAGGAGAAGAGAAGAAAAGAGAAGGAATGAGAAGGAAAGGAGGGGAGAGAGAAGGAAAGAAAAAGAAAGGAAAGTGAAGGAGAGGCGATAGAAGGAAAGAGAAAGAAAGGAAAAAGAAGGAAATGAGAGGAGAGAGAAGGAAATGAAAGAGAAGGAAATGAGAGGAGAGAGAAGGAAATAGAAGGAAAGGAAAGGAAAGAGAAGTGGAGCTAGGCAATGTGAATGCAGCTCCTGTAGGCGTTCATTACCAAAGTGCAGTTAAACATACAATAGAAGGAATACCCACAATGCAACACTGTAATGCTTTGAGGTGTGTATCATTCTGGAATGTGATAGCTGATTTATATGTAACATTTATGTGCAATAACCAATATAGAACTATGTCCTATACTGTAACAGGGACAACAACCAGGGAGGACCAGAGATCCCCGTGTCACAACAGGACTCAGGTCAACTAACATCCCCCATGTTGTGGAAGGATTTAGTTACTTAGTACAAACATTTATTTAGTTTAAAGTGCATTTTTTTGGAAGTATTTCAAAAGTCAAGCCAAGTAAAGTAAAAAGTAAAAACATTTAAGTGATTAAGCAAAGAAATCAGACTTTATGAGACTGGAAGGAAAGAGGAGTCACTGGAAAGTGTGAAATCGTCTGTGTCTATTTTGCACCCGGTTTTGTTGACGGATTTCACTATATTACAGGTACTTTCCCTCGTCCCTGTGGCTGAGATGCCTTTTCTACTGGCTTCCATCACTTGGTTCACGTCTCTGCTGGGGATTCGGGATCGAAATTAGATGCCACGTGTGTCTATAAGGTTAGAAGGGATGAGTGGCTTTGCGGTAAGACGTGCATCAGCCAGTGATAATACTGAAAACTCTGCTGGAAAATGAAGAGCAATTCGATTAAAAGGAAAAATGATAGTGACCTCGTTGACAAAAGAAAAAGGTGATATTTGGTAAGGCTGCGGCATTTGACTGGAGTGTGTCCTGTAACGTATCACTGGGGTGGGGACACTGTGTCATTACTCTGTTCTGATTCTAGCCATGCCTTGCAATATGCTATTTCCTGCTTTGTTTATTGCCTCTCTTGCTTTTTTCCTTTTATGGCAAGAAAATATTTTCAGACTACTTTGCTTTCTTGCTGCGTCTTGAGCCTCAAGCCCCTGGGTACGAAGGGAGGCGGCGGTCGGGCTTGTAGTAAATTTACAGTAATTAAGCTGTAATTAAATGCAGGGAGGCTGAGTCAATCGGAGCTTTTCGGAGGGGCCGATCTGCCAGGTTGAGATTAGTTGCAGGATCGGCATGGATGGGGTCGTGGTGAGACACTAAGGGGTCATTTCATGGCAGGATTCAGGCTGTAAATTCCCCTGTTTCACCCCACTCCGGGAGCATGACGCATCACTGCATCCACACTGACTGTGACAACGATCCCTCCGCTCCGGGAGTAAACAGGCCGCAGCTCACGCCGGGGTGAATCAGAGGGTTGCACTCTTAGATCACACCTCCAGGGTTGGTGGACATCCCCTCCGCTCTCTGCGTGAGGAGTTCCCATCTTCTCCTTAAGCCACACGCATCTCCTCCAGCTCCTGTGGTTTCATCCTACGGTCCAAAGACAATCACTTATGTTAGCTTGCATCTCCAACTGGCCTGCAGTATCTCAGTTAGCATGGGGGGGTACACCCTGGACAGGATGCCCGTCTATTGCAGGGCATTTAGACACCCGCAGTCATACGCTACGGGCAATTTAGAGACACCAATTAGCCTAAGTACACGTCTGTGGGCTGCCAAGGAACGCAGCTCCACATGCGGAGAGAAAGGCAGGATTCTGTTACCCAGCGAGCCTCTTACCAATGTCGGAACCACAGCTTCTGGATGCCATCAGGATGTTGTCTGAGATCGTATTTGCTGTAGGGTCTGCATTTCAATGCTGTGACATTGTGTCCGGGGGCACCCTGGGGGGGGGAGGGGATTAGGATAATCCCAATTTGGAACATAATTGGGTTGGTCTGGGTTGGGGTGACAGTTTTATATACCGCAGTGGTGCCCCTGCCTGTGTCAGTCTTAAAAACGCTATTGAGAACAGTTCTCCGTGTCGCTATCAGTTTAAACCGGAATGCATATTAAAGGCTAGTTTGTTTTTCATTCATATCTTGTTATATTATTTCAAAATGGCCGCTCTTTATTTATCAAGGCGTTGATTTCACAGCCGGCGTGACCTAGAGAGTGGAGTGTAACTGTCAGCATGATGCACGGAGCTGACATCTCTCCTTCAAAAGGAGACGTGTCCATTTAATCAGTATTCAGCTTCTTATAAAAACATACTACACCAGTCATATCTGTCCCAAAGGAAGAATAAAATACATTTCTTTAACAAAGGGTGAAACTGAAAAACAGTTCTTAATTTGGGAAGATGATTGCAGAGCACTCCCAAAACAAACAGCGCTGTTTCACACTTGGGCTCCGGAGCGTGGCTCCTGATCACGGCCCAGTCAGGACACCGTCATTATGTCCGGCCCGTGGAGACACGCTGACCTCGCTGTGAAGGCGGCTCTCTACTCAGCCGGGCCTACTGTGCTCTGCACAGACCGGGATCCATCTAAGTTCTCGAAAAATCCACGGGAAACGACTGGTGATTGTAGCGGGGGGGAGAGGAATCATCAGCGCAGCTCCAGTGGTGCTTCTCATAGCCTTACGAGAACCGGCGATTCCTCTTTCAGAAAAGAAGGGACCGTTTCCCTCATCTGCTAATATCTCTGTTGTATTCCATGCACGATGACAGATTGGGGTCTGAACGTCTACCGAGGGGCAGATCGGCCGCGGCATCACGAATCCCAGACCAGTAACACCAGCTAAGACACGCAGAATGATGTGAAGGACTCGGCGTGTCCTTGTTCCTCCCGGGACCTTGGGGCTGACAGTTCCTCCCGGGACCTTGGGGCTGACAGTTCCTCCCGGGACCTTGGGGCTGACAGTTCTTCCCGGGACCTTGGGCCTGACAGTTCCTCCCGGGACCTTGGGGCTGACAGTTCTTCCCGGGACCTTGGGGCTGACAGTTCCTCCCGGGACCTTGGGGCTGACAGTTCCTTCCGGGACCTTGGGGCTGACAGTTCCTCCCGGGACCTTGGGGCTGACAGAATGGGTAGAGCAATGTGGCTCAGAAAAACGATGCTTAGATCATCGCTCTAAGTAAACACATGCATCACTGAATCCCGCACTTTCATATTTTTGGTAATATTTCAAGAACTTTTGGAAGATTGTATCTCTTGTCCACAAAAACTGCAGTTTATTTTAAAAAAATGCAAAGGACACTAATTAAGGGTGGTATGGCGATGCAGTGGCTAGCGCTGTTGAGTAGCGCTGTTGAGTAGCACTGTTGAGTAGCACTGTTGCCTCACCCCGCTAGGATCCGGGGTCGAGTCTCTGCCGTAGCTCCCCGAGTGTGGAGATGCATGTTCCCCTTGCAGGGTTTTCGTTGGGTCCAAAGTCATTATGAAACAAACTGAAGTTACCAAGTTGTCTGTAGGTGTGAATGGTGGGTCTGTCCTGTATCAGGTTGGCGCCCCATGCTGGGTTGTTCCCTGGCTTGTGTAACCACCCCCCCCTTATTTTAACATGTGGGTGGTCTGCTGTTGCCATTCTCATTCATTCCACTTTACAGATAAAACAGGGAATTATTTAATTTAAGTGAATGAATGAATCCATTTCACGCGACCTCTGGAAATGAATGCAGGTGAACAGGCCGCATGGCACCACATTTATCTGAAATGTCAGAGTGCAATGAGGAAAAGATCACTGTTTGCATGATTGCTAAAATGAAACCATCTCTGCAAAGCCAACGGGACACAGCACCTACTGTAAACTTTTTCATATTTATTTCTGGGATCGCATGTGACCCTTCCTGAACTCAGTGGGCAATACAATATGAAATGATACATATATATCAGTTGCAGTTATTTGTGTTGGGGCTAGAGGAGCTAGTTTTAGACTCATTGCTCAAGTCCCGGGTTCAAAACTGTCGTACTGGAAACCAAACCAGACCAGTCATTCTGTAGGTGCAAACAGACAAGTTAACGTTGACAGTATCTTCAATAGTGTTAATATGCCTCATTATAGCATAGAAAAATGGTGGAGATGTGATGAAGATTGCGTAGATCCATCTCTGCTGTTGGTGAGTATGTCTCTGCGGGCTCGAGTAGTGGGGGTGTCGGAAGGTGACGTGTGAAGTAGATCAGATGTGCAAAACGTTCATTTCTATTGGCTGAAAATACTGCCGATAATCGTTATTACAGAAAGAGATCAGTAGAGTCTTTTTAACTGTACATTGTTCGTAAGTTCAATCTTTTAACATAGAACTTATGAACGACATAGCGTTAAGAAAGCCTTGGGAAACTCACCACAGATCACTATGATTAACAGATATCAATAATTCATATTTCTTCATATAGCATAAGACAGTTCCTATGCTTGTTTACACTTACCACCATACTTCCAGAAAGCGCAAAGGAAATTACGTGTGTCGTTCTGCGTACTTCGCCCACCGCGTTCCTGTCCACCTTTTGACTCACCCACTAAACATTCGACATGCCCACTAGCTTCAACACTCCCATAAACGTTTTGACATGCCGATCAAGGTTTTGACACACCCACTAACCTTTCGACTTTAGGGGCAACATATATTCTTCAGGATGTCAGGATGTTAGAAAAGAAAAGTTGTTCTCTGTCTTGTACCCTGTGCATCCTGGGATGGACTCCAGGCGCAGAGTGACCCTGCATGGATGGATGAATGGGGCTTGAGATTTATTTTATTATGCTGAACTGTCTGTGATGTTTTTGAGAAAAGCTACGTACAGAGCAGAGCAGGGACAGACTGATGCAGAGGCAAACATCAGGGCCCCGCCTGCCTAAGGAAAAATGGAACCCTAACGCTAACCCTAACCCCTAACCCTAACCCCTAACCCTTACCCTAACCCTGGCCAGAGTCACGGTGAATGATGTAAAGGGTAGAGCTTGTAGAAAGATACTCATTGTTTCTTTGTTTTGCATTTGATGGGACAGTTCAGTCCTCAGTATGTATGTTATACTGTATTTACCGTATGTTATATCTATCTATCTATCTATCTGTCTGTCTGTCTGTCTGTCTTCCTGTCTGCCTGTCTAAATGACCGATTAGGCACACTTTTTAAAAGCTGAAAAGCAGCTACACATTGTTTAAATCCCTTTGCTAAGTCTGCTCTCCCATGTCTGAGTTTGACTTAGACCAAGTCACTCAGTCTGTACATTGTGTTGTTTACCAGCTTTTCTTAACCAAATCACACGACGGTCCCTGTCCCTGCTGCTAAGCTATTAGCATTTTAGCAGACCCCCACCTTCAGCTGCACTTTGCACCCCAGAAGGCCCCGGGCCCCGCCGGACAGCAACAAAGACGGCTATATTTCATGCCTTGTCGTTTTACAGCCGATTTGCAAGCGAGATGAGTGCAGTGTCACTCGTCTTGTTATTCGCTTCTCGGGGGTGAAGCGTGAGAAGCCCGTCACAGGCTACGAGGGGGTCCGTCCAGCATGGCAGGACCACACAGTCGCGCGGGTCCCTCTCTCCCAACTTATAGAATGCAGCTGTGGCCCCCACAAATTAAAAGTCCTGGCGTGTCCCAAATCAAGTTGGGGGGGGGGGGGAACTCAGCAGCGAGCAGGCTTTGTCTTTCGAGGATGACCCGTCATGACTGGTGTGAGTTCAGTCGCTTGGCTTTTAACCACAAAGAGCCAATCAAACGAAAACCCGGTGCTGAAATAAAAATTAGAGGCCTGTCAAATCCTCCTCAGCAGAAACTAAATGGCACAATTATCTGAGCCTGAAGGTTTTCCTTTATCATGAGAAGGAAAACCAGCCCGTTTCTAAATCCCACAAAAACACTGGAGCGAATCGCCCTTTATGTTGTTTCCCTTTTAGTTCATTAACGGGACCGAAAATATTTCGCTGACAACGTCGGAAAGTCTTTTCTAGAAGTTTCCTCATTGCAGTCGTCATGTTGCCCGGCGTATGATTTGGTGTTAGTTCTGTTACTTCCAGAATACTCCGTGACATGGTGGCAGCAGCCAGGGGCACACCTGCAGAACATCCACACAGACCTGAACTTTATTTCTAAAAAAAAATTTTTCAAAAAAAAAAAAAATAGAAGAAAATCACTGGAATCTCTTTCCATAACTAGTCCTGAACATTTCAACCATATTGGCATCCCCTGTAACAGGAGCAGATTTTTATACATGCTGAACAATGTTGGAAATTTGATGTGGCACCCACTGCAAGAGGCACCAGGGAGATGAGAAGCAATAGGATTATTTTAGACTTAATATCCTACATGTTTCTTAAAGGGAAAAGGTATATTATTATATTAGTGTTAAATACATCGGTGACATTTGTCTTAAAGGGTTACGATTCAGTCTTTTTATTAGCATAAACACGTCTGCATTGATTTCCGTAGAGAGGTACCTGGTATTGCGTTCAGTCAGCATAAACATTCAAAAATTGAAATTATTATATTATAGTAAAAGTTTTATTAAGGCACAGTAGCTTTCAATAATTAAAAGTGAATTCTGTGGGGGGTTTTACCTTTGCTATGTAGCTATATGCCCATTGTTGCACGTTAATTTGCGGTCATATGCCAGTCTAAGCCTATAGCAATGCAAGTGAAAAGTATTGCGGGTTTTATGGAAATCCAAAATGTTAATATACAGTACAGTGTACTCTTTTAGATTGTTAGACCTGAGCAGCGCATCTTTACAGAACTGGTTAATGTGAAAAATTAGAAAATTGATTTTTTTAAAAAAATAGCGTGTAATTTGAGATGGAGCTACAAAGCAAAGAAGTACGAGTGAATTTTTTTTCTCTGTTTCTTACACATTTAATTACTCTGCCCACATCTTTTGAGTTTTAATCTTAAATTCTTAAAATTTACATTCAATAGAAATATACACGGAAAACTGAACTTTTAACAAACAAAATCTGTGGGTCGTTAGAATCCATTAAGAGAATCAAGAAGCATAAAGACGACGTCCTGCTCTCTATTACCTACCGCTTCAGTAAAGACAATAGCCTCTTATTTGCAGTTAAATGTACGGATCCCCCTCAGCGTGTCAGTGAACTGGATTGCCCTTAGATGTGTCATTGCAAAAGGAAAAATGTAGGAATTAGGCAAGCAGACTCATTTTTTTTTAATCACAGCGGGATCCATTGCGCTAATTGAGGACATATTTGAAATGTTGCGTTGCATCTTACACAAGAGCTCCCTCTATTGGTGAACCATGGGTACTGTTGAAATATCCATGAGCCTTTTAACAACTTATCATGATCAAGATGGGGAGGGGGTCAACGCAGGGGGAAAAGCTGCACAACAGAGGGGAAAACATTGGACTCTCCAAACACCAAGTCCAGTGTTCCCCAACCAGCCACCGTGATGTAATTCATTTACAGATCTTTAAATGGCTGTATTTTATTAGTATTTTAATATGATAATATTTAAAAAGCCAAACAATTATTTCTATGTGGGGAATCCAAAAACAAATCAGTATATTACTGGTCTCAGCCATTTAACATTTAACAAAGTGCTATTTAACGTGCCTAAATTCTTTACATTCATACAACAGAAAAGCATAGGCTTTATGTATTATGTTAAATACTAATTAAGGCAAATGCTGAGCTGTGATACAGCGGCGATTGCTGAAGAGCTTTATGGGCGTCGTTGACCCTTTTACAGACTTCGCTGGGCAGCAGATTTGACTCTGAGTCATGTCTGCTACAGCGGTAAATGCCGCGCTTTGCCCGCGGAGCTTTGACTCACCGTTGTGCCACCGCTGTTCCAGCTCACACCTGGTGCCAGTTTGCCGGGTACTGACCCCAGAGGAACCCCGCATCAGCCATATAACAAGCCGAGGACGATGGGATCGCCCGCGGGCCGCAGGTCGACCGCAGGCCAGAAGCAGATCGTTCCCTGCCTCCCAGAAACCCAGACTGCGCGGCAGGAGGCCTCGTCTGCCTCTGCAGTGGGCGTCCAGGACAGCAAACTGCAACCGGATGCTCATTCAACCATTTTGTTAATCATTTAAGCCCTACTCACAGTATACTGCTGAATTCTCGAATGCGATAAATTATTGCAGAATAGCGTTGATAAATTTTCTATAACCGTACATGTACTGCCAGTCAGGCAAATCACAGTAGTAAATAAAATGACGGGGCAGTTTCAAACTCACAACTGCCTTACGGTCTTAGCGGGAGACAGTTTTTGAATCAACGATTGGATGGATTCTAAGCGACATGTTTTATCCTTGGCGGAAGAAAGTGGCTGTACTGATAAATGTATTTCCAGCTCATACGCGTGACAGTCACATCTTTAGGTACAAATGTGTATGATAAACGTGCGTTAACCGCGGTGTAAGCGGGTTAAGGTGCCCTGGGCATCGCTGTGGAGGCGAAGAGCCCGTGAGGAGCGGAAGGCAGTTGTCAAGCATTAGCCTTTGCGTAGTCCTTAAACCAAAAACTAGTCTAACTAGGGTTAGAAAATGTGTTTTGCACTACAGATTCATTCTCAGGAGGAGTCCTGGATGAGGTCCCCATGTAACTCTGAATAAAACAAATGGGTGTGGAAGATGCATGAATGAATAATTAGTTTTGCGCAGATTAGATCCATAAGGAAATATGAAGTGTAGCCTTTTTCTTAAAGTGGTTTCCGTTAGATGAATGTTTTCTTCTGGAGTAAGTGTGCTTTCGCTGTGTGCTGGTTAAGTGGGACGTGCGAGAGCTGCCTGAAAAGCGTAAAAATGCACCCCCCCCCCCCTCCCCTCACAGCTTGTGTTCACTGTGATTAGTAACAGATTCATGGTTCCACGTACGGAGACAAAGCTACCAGACGTCACCCCCTTCGGCGTCGATCGCCTCGCAAACTCATAAACGACTTTTGGACCGTGTTTACCGGAATTCTGTTTAAATGCTTCCTGTGGTGTCAGAATCCCACCAATAAAAAAGAATCGCTGCAGTGTTTATGATATCGACTGGCCTTTAATTGCACAAACCCAACTAATTATAAGCTTGCAAATACAAGAGGAAAAGATACATTTATTGGTTACTAATGTCTCAAATAATATAAAATACGGCATCAGTGCAAAAGACTCATAGTGCAGTACTGGCCAGTTGGATAAACAACTGAGTTAGCTAAAGATATTTACAAATAATAAAATCCGCATGCCAAATTAATGCAGTCTGAAAACCCAAGGAAGATCAGGACTTTGGAACCCTGGATGACATACCAATCCATTACTGGATGCACACGCATATCTACACTAATGCACGCAAAGGATTTGTCTTTGGATTATAGGAGGAATGCAGAGTGCTGGTATCCCGCATGTTCTCCATCCTACCTGATGAGTTCCTAACTGTCTGAGATCAGGTGCGGTTCATCAGAGACCAGGTAGGATGGAGAACCTGCTGGATACGGCACTCCAGGATCAGGGTGATCTAGAACGTGGCAGAATGTGCCAATACCTCTTAAACAGAGCCAATTGTTAACTGTACCCCCAATTTTGGAGAGGAGAAACTGAAGGGGAATTCCCCAAAGAAATACCCCCCCCCCCCCTGCTGAAATGCCCTGATCAGTGTTGCATGTCTAATAAATGGCTGAATCCCTTCTTCAATAAAGATTCCAAACGATGTATGACATAATGGAATTTCTGTGAGATTCTTTTTGAGCCGTCTATCTGTACGTCATCCAACTGACAAAGTGTTTGGGATTTAAAGAGAAATTCTGACGATGACGGAACTTAAAACTGTTACGACAGGATTTAAAAATGTATCTGACATAAGGGGTGAGATGGATGAAAACCTGCACTTATTACCAGAAGGTTGTTGGATCAAGAACTAATATTGGAAGTGCAGTCATCACTGATTTGAGTGTTTTGAGGCAAAGTTTAACATAGAAGAGAATTACTGAGATAATGTTAAGAAATATTTTCAGTATAAAATATCTTCATATGATGTGATTAACCGCCGGTTTTAGTCATTCGTTAGTGCAGACTGAAAATATCAGCTCGCCACAGGAGCAGCTTTCACAAGCAAACAGTTTTTAGTTGGGTATGACATCAGACAGCGGCAGGGGGGTAAAATCCAGAGCTGTCCGTCAGTGACAAAGGAGAGCCGTGGTGGGCAGGATCTCGGAGAGGGTCATGCGGGGGGCTGAGCAGAGGAGACGGCGAGGAGACGGGAGGCTGCTGGTTTGAGTCAGCAGTCTGGTCCTGAGGAGATTCAGCAGATAAACAAAAGGAACGTTTGGCTCGAAGTAGGAAAAATAAACCGCAGCGGGTATTCGCAATTTACAGCGGGAGGGGGCCCCTTGGCCGCTGTCCTGCAGGCGTGTGACTGTGAAATCCCTTTTTCTTATTTGGTTCCATATGTTAAGAGCCCAAACAAAACCTCCTTATGTCCAGACAGGTCCCACAGAAACTGAATCCTCTCACATGGACACAGTGCATTCTTGCTGTCACTCGCTAATCCCGATTCAGCTTTAAACAGGAGTTTATATCATTTCAAATCCCTCTGAGTATTTTTTAATTTCCTATTATTCTCAGGATGTTGTTTGCTTTGCCCTGAATCTCTTTTCACGATCTCTGAATGCTCTCTATGCCATGACCGCAGCGAGCGACGACAGTGAATCATTCGTTTCGTTTTTAGCAGCTCGGAATCGTGATCGTTTCCTGTTTTCCACTCTTGTTCTCACTTGGAAGTCAAGAAGGACGGAGACCAGAGACCGGAGACGATCACGGGGGCCGACTCTGCATTAGCATCGCAAAATCCTATTGTTTACTAGTCGTATATTAATTGTGTAGCAGCAGTGAACATGTCCCGAGCAAATACTGTTTAATATCTAGCATCGAGCTTCTTCTGACCAATCCCTGCTACAGAGATGAAGCAGGACCAGGAATAAGAAAGATGTTTCACTACAGATGTGTACAATTGTACACAATTCACTAAGAATACTGTTGTGCTTCAACTCATGTTTAAAATATGTAAGTCAAGTTCGGTTGGTCATTATTTTGGTTACCATGGCTAGACGAAAGGACCTCAGCGACGTCTAGAAAGTGACCATTATCGGTCCACGTTTGATCTTCCTTCCAGACGACTGCTGGATGTTTTAAGGTGACACTGGAATAAAAGCCACCGAAGAAACCGGATGGAAGTAGAGTGATGTCTGTGTCTGGTTCAAGATTTAAGGCAGAACAAGTCAACTCAGGTCGACTAGTTACCTTGATACACAGTAAAAAAGTTTGGACGTGCCTACCCATAGAAAGATTTATTTGTAGATATATAAGTCTGGGTTTCCCTCCTGAGACTGCTGCCCCCGCGACCCGACCTTGGATAAGCGGGAGATAATGGATGGATGGATATTACAGTAATTATAAAGACATCAAAACTAAAAAATAACATCTATGGAATTATACACTAACCAAAAAAAAGTATTAGATAAAAAAAAATATTTCTTGGGGGGCAGCTCTGTGGGTTGGGACACAGAAGGTTGTTGGTTCAAATCCCCGATTCGGCAGAGTGATCCCACCATTGGGCCCTTGAGCAAGGCCCTTAACCCCAGTTACTCCAGGGACTGGCTGACCCAGCTTTCTCCTCCTTTCATGAGGTGGCCTCCTGAGATGCTTTCCCAGCTGTCCTGAAGGAGGTCACACACATGCTGAGCTCTCATTGGCCGCTTTTCCTTCACACTCTGGTCAGACTCCTCCAAACCATTTCTACTGTGTTTGGGTGAGGTCACCAGTTCATGTGATGCCACATTCTATCGCTCTCCTTTTGTAGGCGGCTTGGCGTGTCTTTTGACTGTTATCGTATAATTCCAAGTCATGGGAAGGGCCTTTTGTGGTCTGATCTTAATAACAAATTCACCTAAAAATACACTTTTTTGAGGAAAGTATAGAACACAAGCAGTCTACTGCTCATGAGAAATAGTCATGCAGCTAAACCAGACATCCTTCATCCTGTTCTGAACAGCAGGCGCTGCTTCAGTGTTCCATGGACCCTGGCAGCTCTGGCCCGCCGTGGGGTGTATTTTCCTGGCGTAGTTCCGGTCTCCTCAACCTTTTAGAGGGCAGGGCTCATGCCAACAAACACAAGGCTCTTCGGAGTGATCGTATTCGTCCTGCGGTTCATCCTGAATTTTTCCGTCGCGATAGGTGAGGATTGTTCCAGGATAACAATCCGCCCCCCCCCCCCCCCCCCCCCGCCGCCCCGACTGGCGAGATAGGGGGGGCAAACGGGAGAAGAGTTGAAGGGGGATGAGGGTGTGTGTCTTTTTTGATAGGTTTGGGAGTGTGGGAC
>JAODKE010000055.1:5818870-5829559 GCA_026779605.1 Mormyrus hasselquistii
TCTCCGGCGTGTTGCTGTTCGTGCGCCGGTTCACCCTGAGTTTTCCGGCCGCGAACGGGGAGGATTGCTCCAGGACACACATCCGCCCCCCCCCCCCCGCCACAGGGCACAAGGGGCCCACAGAGCTCATCTGACATTCTGCAGCATCACTTGAGAGCATGTTTTCCACCATCATCAACAAAACACTAAAGTAATCAAGTTTCTTGTGGAAGGGTTGCGTGGCGTTCCTCCAAAGCACTTCAGTTCATCTGTAGAACCGCTGCCAAGGTTCACCGAAGATATTCCGGGGAATTGTCATCATTGCTCTTTTTAACAGTAGGACAGTAACGACAGAAAATGATCGACCCCTACGATTACCTGTTCATTTAATTACTGGCTTAGGACAGCCTGATACCATTACCATTGCAGTTTTTTTAAACGTTGTGTTGAATAGAAATAGCTACTTGAGTACTGTCAATAGTATAATCAGAAGTAAAATGAGCTCAGCATCCAATCCTGGGTAGTTCCTTGCCTTGCACCCATAATTTCTGGGATATGGTACAGACTCTCAGGACCCGGTATAGGACAAGTGGTATAGAAGATGACTAACTGAGCAACTGAATGGATGGATGGATGGATGGATGGATGGATGGATGGATGGATGGATGGACGAACCAAAAAGGGCTTTTAACTGAAGAGGTCAGTCCAGGATCTTACAGATACTGATCACTTTAAACATGAGTGTCTCTATCTCTATATCAAGTGTGTAAGAAATATACAAATGAATATCTGCTCCTGGGCTTCGGAATCTATGATCCAGGCTGGGAAGTTTCACTGCGTTAAATAAATCCATGAACGCGAAGCTTCTTACAACCAGAAGGGGGCGACAAAGACTGAAATATCTTCCAATATTCCAGAATTGCTTAGTTAATGCGGTGTCACTGAAGTTTGAAACATTGCTTTGAATTTGCAATCAGGCTGATTCGGCGCAGTTACATTTAGTGCTTATTCTCTCGCAACTCTTGTTTGAATTCGTTATTATACATGACTATAAATAAAAGGTGACTCCGTCAGTACCACCCTATCCTCGGGTCTCGGGTCGGGGGTTTAAATCGCACTCCTGCTGTGCGTGTGTGGAGTTCGCATATTTTCCATGCAGTTAGGCTAATTGTCACAGGGTGTGTTCCCCGCAGTGAAATGGTATCCAGGGTGTATTCATGCCTTCAGTGACCCCAGATATTTTTCATAGTGACGGCCAGATTGGGGTCCACTGAAAACCTTGGGGTGGCATAAAAACCAAAAGCCATGACCGAACTTCTATTCTATTATGCTATTGTAGTATTTAGAGTAGCTGAAAACTACATTAATATGACCGAACCGAGTTAAGGAAACACGTTCTGATATCCTTGGGCTCAGAGTTTACCGTTAATGTTACTAATTTGATATTTTCTTTCACATGAACTACTGTGAAAAAATAAACTTTATTGGTTTAAATAAATAGTGACTAATGCAAAATATCAGATAGAAGCATGTTATGCAGCATAACCTCCGCCGAGGGTGGGGGATTGTGTCGGGGTGTCCATGCCCCCTCCTGCTCCCCCCCTGATGGCGTCATTGCCTGCCTTGTGCCCTGCGCTGCCTGGGATTGGCTCCAGACCCCCATAACCCGGGGTGCAGGATATGCAGCCAGCGGGAGGATTAATGGGAAAATGAAGAAAAGCTTTATTGCAAGATTTACATCTGTGTATTCATGAGAAAAGCATGCAGATTAGATGTGTTTCGAAACTTTCCGCTGGATTTGAAATCACATCTCTTCATTCCTTTCAAGATGACTGAGACTAGCACATACTGAGAAATGGAGGGGGGCATAATCGTTTTACATCTTATCTGACACTTTCTTAAAAAGCTGGATTGTTTTTATTGAGTGAATACACTGGCCATGGATACAAAACCAGTGCTTCTTCTTAAACTACGCAGTCTTCTATACAACGGCTAAAGATTTTGAATAGCTGCTAAATATCCATTCATCAGTTTCCCCGAGTCTCGGTGAGCCTGGAGCACGCAGGACAAGGCAGTTTATACACTGAAGTCTGGAGAGAATATAAATCCATCACCAATATACTTTCAAACACATTGTGTCAATTTAATGATGAATTCACGTACCCGGACCCCGGAGCCCCCACAAGCAAGGGGGGGTGGGGGGGGGGGTGGACATAGCCCAAAGTCCTGGAGGTTGGAGGCCACGATCTTGCTCGATGAACTCAGTACACCAGGGGGTGCTGCACACTGGCTGACCCTGCACTCTGGCCCCACCCCCTCGCTTGCTCGCAAGTGTAAATGTGTCGTAGGTGGAAAGAATATTTCCCCACAGGGATGAAATGATCATGATCCTATACTGTACTATTCTATTCTATTCTATGAACTACCACACTGGCTGGCAAAACCATCATGGAGTTTAATCTGTGTTCTGCAAGTATGATAGAGACAAACAAAATAACACATAACTCAAAAGGGTAACTAAATTAATTTTAGATATTATCATTTTCATGGCGTCCACTAGCAACGGTGATATTTTAAGTCCTGTATTAAATTATACTACCAGCCTAGCTAAGCAGATGTTAAAAGAGCGTTGAAATGACGTCACGTACAGCTGGCGCTCTGCGCACGCGCGGGTACCAATACCCGAGGCGTGCAGTGTGTTGCTGTAGTTACCGAGAATCAGCTGTTCGGGGGGGTTACCTGATGCTACATTAAAATGGCCGGGATAAAAGGTAATATTGAAAATTTCATAATTATTAATAATTCATTTGGCCACTGTGGTCTTGCATGTAAGACCCGAGTGTTTGGCTGACCGGCGTTGCATCGACTTGGGATGCCACGTTTGGCATAAAAGGCAGGCTAGTAAGGCTAGCTAAGCTTAGCCTAGCAGTGAAACCGTTCGTTAATAGCTGGTTATCCTCAGACAGAGTGTCACTGCATATAACTGGAGTTTACCGACTTGCCACTGCAATTCACCACAGTAGCCACAGAGTTGGTTAGCGGTGTTTGCCTTGTTAGCTAAGCGGTGATTAGTGTCGACCGCGGCGGGGTTAGCAGGAGGCTAATGTTAGCCTGCTGTATTGACTAACATAAAAGGTTTTACCGGTGCGTTAGCAGCACTGTGCCGTTTTTAAGTTCGGGATCATATATATATATAATAATGCGTCTTGGGCATCTGTTCATCTTGTGCCCCGTCAGATGTACTTAAAGACATGCTTCTTAGTGGCTGGTTAAAAGGCGAAGGGGAGCCGTTACCTAACCGCGGATGGGGAGAGTTGGATGGATACCTCGCGTTCTCTGAATGGTTTTTAAACTGGTCATCAATAACTGCCGGTTTTCTTAATACAAGTCGAGGGCATGTTCTGCTCGTTACTTATGCTTAATTACCATTCGTCACTGCCGCTATATGCCACACCTAATTTATCTTTTTTAGGCAGCCACATTGCGTTATTCGAAATATTCTTATTTTTTATGTGCATTTAAATTTAGATATGGGGAGAGAAGCATGTGCAAGCTAGATTACATGTGTGTATCTGCACAGTATTTAATCACACTGTTACCGAGCAGCCTGTAGAGGTCATGAAAAGTCCATTTCGGATCATTTTTGTGCGTTTGCTCAGCATGGGTCCTTGCACGTGTGTCAAGTCCCCAATATCATTTAGGCACGTTAGCCTGCATCGCATTCACGCGGCAAGCTTTCTGCTTTACACAGCATAGAGTTTCATTATACTTCCAAAATAAGCACAAATCTGATCGGCTCTGCCGTTTCATTCGCCTTCAGAGCTGCGTAATTCATTATCATCATCCATAATCTGTCCGAACTGGAGCTAACAGGAGAGCTGGGGCACTGAGCCCAGATCACGGCTGACGTGTCAAGATATTGTCAGCCTGGAGTGATAATCGTTCGCCTCACCCTTGTGCCGTCTCACTCTTTCCAGCCCTCATCAGCCTGTCCTTCGGCGGAGCCGTTGGCCTCATGTTCCTCATGCTGGGCTGTGCGCTTCCAGTGTACGAGTGAGTGTGACCCGTTCCCAAGACACTGTCCTCTCCATGTGCAGAATGGTGCCTTACGCGTTTCTTCAGCAGATGCTTTGATCCAAAGCGAAGAACTTTTGATACGTACATGGTTCTGATTTACGCAAGCGGGCTTCTGCTGAAGAAATTCATTATTTGCACGTTGCCACATGAGCCGTCGGATGTTTGTGTTAATGTGTTTTCTCTGTGGCCTGTTGTTCCAACATTAGTGAAGAAATCCCAGGATGCACTGCTCACCTGCCTTCTAGGGCTGGTGCAGTAATTTTGGTCTGTCTGTGAAGTTAGAGGCTCATTCGTACCACAGCTGGGTCCATGACAGTAACCTCCTCCTCTCCCTGCAGTGAGTACTGGCCCCTATTCGTCCTCTTCTTCTACGTGCTCTCGCCCATCCCGTACTGCGTGTCACGGAGAGTCACCGACGACACGGACGCCACCAGTAACGCCTGCAAGGAGCTGGCTGTGTTCCTCACCACGGGCATCGTGGTGTCCGCCTTCGGCCTGCCCGTCATTTTTGCCCGCGCCCAAGTGGTGAGTATGCGTGGACTTCGGAGGCTGTGGCTGAGCAGAAGCTCCCAAACAAACAAAAGATGAGGCGAATTTGTACAGCATCAGAACAGATACGCTCTCGTGGTATATTGCGAGAAAGCCGCGTGCTCGTGTTGACACGACTGACGTTCCCGGTCTTTCCCTCAGATCGCTTGGGGAGCGTGTGCGCTCGTACTAACGGGTAACATCGTCATCTTCGCCACCATTCTGGGATTCTTCCTCGTCTTTGGCTCCAGCGATGACTTTAGTTGGCAACAGTGGTAAAAATCCTTTCTGGGTGGACTTGCTTTAATTTTTAATTCTAGTCCCTGGTTTTATTTAAATGAACTGCCATCTGTTGAGTTGAGATAATGATGTGTGGAGTAACCAGTGATCTGGTTTCATATGGACTTGATGAGTTTGTTATTTTTTTTCTCGTAAGCTGAAACATCCCTTGAATGATTAGAGAAAAAGCTCCTGAGGGAACGAAATGGGTCGTTAAATCTGATCTCTGTAATTACACAAACTAAAGCCATGTTCCATATCTCTTCCTGGCCTCTCTCTAACCAAATTTTAGATTAAGTGTAAATATTTACCTTCTGAGGACAGAGGTCTCTTAAATTGCCTGTGAATGATGTTTTACTTTATATGGATTGCCTGTGAGTTAACGGGGATTACAAGGCAGTTGTTTTAGAAATTAAATGTATTTGTATCAGTGAGTGATGCACTGAAACTCTGTATGCGTACCTGAAGATATGTGACCTGTCACCTGCCCGTGTTCAGCCGTACACACCCCCTCCTCTCTGATGCACCCTGATTATACTCTCCTGTAGTCGTGGTCGTCGGCACCGGTGACCCAAAGGGGGCGCTGCTTGCATCGCGTTCGTACTACACTTGAAGAGTTCGGCCCTAAAGGGAATCGAAGTCGACCTTGGCTTATATTGCCGCACGAACAGACGCGAAGCTGCACGTTTGGACAAACCTTATGCCTCATTAGGTGGTGAAAAGCTTTACCGCTGCTTTCAGTGCTGTGGATGTTCCCCTTTCCCCTCGGAAATGTTCAGTCTCAGAGGCATTTCACTATAAACACTTAGCTTTGAACGTTAAAGTTAGCGATTAGCGACCGCAGTTTGGAACATGACGCTTTCCGAGACACAGCTTGTACTACACTGGCTTAGGAGATGAAGTTGGACTAAATTTTGAAACAATATCTTCCCAGCACAATTTAAATAGATTTCCATACGCGTAGCTGTTTAGCAAGGTATCGTTACAGGCGTTTTCTTAAATCCATTATCCGCCACAGATTCCGTTGTTTGTTAATAAGCTGACAGAATCATCTTCAGTCTCACCACTAAATAAGAGGGAGTTTTCAGTTAATCTCATCATAAGCTGACTATGCCTATAGATAACCCAGCTTTAGACATGGTTAAAATATAACTACACCGGCATAAAAGTTATCAAACATACAACGAAGCAAAGTCACTTGCATAATTTCTGAAACTCTAAGAAAGCGGTGGTTCCCATGTGTCAGTATTGTTTGGTTTGTGTTTTCTGATTGGTCGGATTCCATGTGTCAGTATTGTTTGGTTTGTGTTTTCTGATTGGTCGGATCTCTTTATAAGCTCCCCTTGCTCGTGTACGAAAATCTATCCTGCTGCATCATGCCGTATTTTAATTTCCTTCATTCCACCGTTCACTGCAGCACAGTTTTCCAGTAGTTTATTCATGCGACGCTTCCAAAATCTCACAGTATTACGGTCCAGAGCGCGCTGACAGGAGGAGTCTGTTCTCACATCCGTCTGTAATGTGGATTTATGCTTCCTGGTTTGAGTTTTGACCATCATGATTACTAGCTGTCCTGCGATGTTAAATCTGCTATCTACAGATAAGTGTTTTATTTGTTTTTCAGTCATGCAAATAAGTATTTTTTTGGTTCAGAGAAGGAATAATAGTCATTGAATTATTTGCATTATTTATACAAGCCATTTTTTTTTTGCACTTTTTTAGTTTTTGTTTCTTTTGGATTACATCATCTGCATACGTATCACACTTGAAATACGAACACATTTTAAGCCAGTTGCATCTTGATGTTATCAGACATGTAAACTGATTATTCTGATGCAAGTGTCTTGTTTGATAACTGAAGTAAAATCAAGTCCATTCAACAGCAGTCTTCTTGTATATACACGATAGGACCTTCTGAATGCTGCACAGTCGATCCAAAACGTAAAATACTTTGCCTCACTGTGAATATATGTTTAGCACATGGTTTTGCAAGATGGTTGGTCTGTGTGTAGAGTAGGCTGAGGATGACCCTGTCTTCATTTTGTGTTAAACCTGTATCTCTGTATGCTGGAGACAAGTGAAGGGGTTCATGAAAGGGAAGTCATGCAGGTGTGTTACAGCTCACGAAGTCCATGTGCATATAAGACTTCCTGTTACGTTTTTTGGTTGTTTTTTATGTTACAGTTTTTGTCAGTTTCTTAATTCTGAAGCAATTATGTAGGTCTTGTTTATTTATGATGATATATATGTAAAATGCCCTGAACGATGTTGTGTTGAATTGGGAATATTTTCGAGGGAAATAAACCTTTTTTTGGATACCTTTTCAAGCTGTCATATCATGGGTCTGTGTTACTCGACTACCTCTGGTAGCATTTTTTTTTTTAGATGTTGGACTGTGTGTCATTACTCTGTAATTACTAAAGGGGTAAATGTTCATGGGGGGGGATAAATGTTCATGGGGGGCAGCTTGGTGGCTCCATGGACTCCAGGCCATTTGGCTTCACACTGCCGTGGTGGTTATGGGTTTAAATCCCACACCTATCACTGTGTGGGTGGAGCTTGTTTATTTTTTTCTGTGTTTGTTTCCTCCAAGTTCTCCAGCGTCTGCTCTTGCTTCAAATAACGTCCTGGTGCCTATAAATTACAGTGTGTGTGTGAGTGAGTGAGAGAGAGAGAGAGAGAGGTTGAATCCCATTTGTGGTCTGTGCATGGGCTTCCTGCTGGTTTTGCACCAGTGTTTTTGTATTTTCGTGTGTGTGCACGCACGCGTGTGTGTATGTGTGAATGCACGCGCACACACACACTGTGATATTGCACATCATCCAGCCCTATAACACACTACAGCTATTTTTCAAATTCAGTACAAAATACCCTATGATGTCATTCGGCACCGGTACTAGTTTTTACACCAGTGGAAAACCAACACCCTGAAGTACCATATTTTTGGTACTTTCTTGAAGTAGCCAAAACACCCAAAGCTAGATACTACTGTGACAAAATACAATACATATCAAGTACTTAAAATGTACTAAGGATATGACCCACTTAACATATTTGAGGTATCTTTTACTGGTTAGACTGGTCTCAAACAACACAGACTAGTTAGCCAAAGATAACAGTTTATTTGAGGCCTCTGTATGGCTACAGTCCACGTCCTAAACACAAGCGCACATCTTCCAGCAGGGAATCACAAAGCCAAGCGAACAAAAACAGGCGACCTTAGGCTAACAGCTCAACGACGAACAAAAATACAAGAAAAAAACCTTCATGTCATCCTTCTGCGTCCCTTGATTCCATGTACTAATTTTAACATCTACTATATGATTAAAAATTATGCCCTGAAGTGTGTCTAACCTTGAGAGGAACCAGTCCATTTTCATATTAGAATAAACAGACATTAGGCAAAAGCACACAGTGGATTCTTTGGTTGGGGGAGGTGGCCATGTTGGGACAGGTCAGGTGACCATTCGGTCAGCTGATTAATTCCACTTGTGTTTTCTTGTCTCCCAGTGATAGATTACATTCTTCTGTTTTTGTTTTGCTGTTTTTGGCTGTTTTGCTTTCTACAGAACCTGATGTGTGTTGAGCGCATAGCTTCCCGTCCCCCAGGCTTCTGCCTCATATGCCGTCTCTCCCCGGCCTAGTGCACTCTCCAGGGAGGGGTTTCTCAGGGGCCTCTAGCAGGGGCACGGGGGGGGAGGGGGGGACATCTCAGACTTCACCTGTCGACAATGAAGAGCAAGCGAGGGTAAAGCCACATGTTACTATCGCAGATAAATGATGGCATTTCCAGCAAAGCACTGGTATCGCTCTTTGCCCCGGAACATCTTAAACACAGAAATGTCAGCAGCAGCAGAGGAGAATTACACAAGCATTGTTTTCCCTGCTGACTTTGTGGGCAGAGAAGCCTTTCTGAAGTCCTACAAGACAAAATGTGAAAGTGAAATAGGTGTGAAAGGTTAGTTAATATTTCCTACCTTGGATCTACTGGTTTTGGCAAATGACACAAAGGTTAATGAAAATGATCAGCGTCACCATTTTAAAAAAGCAAATCAGGTTAACCAAAATTATTTTAACCAATATAATTATAGTATGTAATTATAATTAATTATAATACATTTAATATGATTCCCTGAGGAAAATACTCACTCTGTGAACCTAATCAGATAAAATATATCTGGTAAAATAATGTGAATGTAAACTCTGGTCTTTGACACAGACGTGCTAAATGCTGGAAATTCAAAGGCTTTTGTTATTGGTCATATTGCAGTGCTACACTGCAACACTTGGTGTCAAAATAATCCGAAGGTGTGATAAATGTTTCCCCCCATCCCCCCCCATGCCACATGCGCGTTATCTGGGAGCAGATAGCCAGTTTCCACATAGGAATTGGAGAGTGAACGGAAATACTCTGGTTCAGTAACAATCCATGTGGAAAATGGTCCATTTCCTATTAGCCTTGGCATCGGACCACTCGTCTACACATCTCCACATGTGCAGCTCAAAATATACCACAGAACTGAAAGTATGTGTTTGTTATAAAGCAGGCACAGTTGGTTCTGGGGTCCCGCCGCCGGCTTTCAAATGAAACTCCCTGATGCGCTCCAGTAATTAGCCAAACAGATGTGATTACCGTAAGGCTGGTGCCAAAGCCTCGCACTACTGGAACGGGTGTCACATCCCTGCTCCGCTTCCGTACGTGCGGAGTGTGCGGAGTGTGCGGAGTGTGCATGTTCTCCAGTGCTGACATAAATTTCCGTCAGTTTCCTTCCACAGGCCAGAACACGCATTTAGGTGAATTAGTGACTTAAATATCGCCCGTGTTTGGATTTAAGTATGTGGCCCAGAAAGGGCTAGCATGATGTTAATCAGATTCAGAGTCAATTCATTATTGTCATTGTACACAACAGCTCAACGAGACTGTGATGGCAACTCCCTGAACAGTGCAAACACAAACACAACACGGGACATGACATGTAAACAATATACAGAAAATTGGCAATAAGCATATACAAAAGTGTAAATGTGATAAATAGTGGTGATGTGGTGCATGGGGTGATGTGTAAGAGTCCTTTAGTGCCTGGTTTAGCCTGGTTACCACACTGGGGTATTAAGTCTGGTAGTGTGGGCTGTAACTGCCCTGTACCTTATGCCTGATGGGAGCAGTTCAAACGAATGGTGTCTCGGGCGTGATGCATCACCGACAATGTTTGTGGCTCCACGAAGACTACAAGAGTTATACGTTACCGGGAAGATAGCGGAGTGCCAGCAGTCTTCTCTGGAATCCTGATGCTTTGTCTGGCCAAGCTGCCGAGTGGAATTCTCTTTCGGAATCCATAGGTTCAGACCCGGAAACCAGAGAGAGTGACCGCTTGGCAATACTAATGTAGCCACTCAAGAGGTTTGCTTAGAACATTAAGCGATCCCTAAACTGAACATATGCTAGGGGGAAACACGACTTACGCAAACTTCTCTATGAAATTTAAGATGTTGTGTCTTTAACGTTACTGCAGTTTATTACTATTTCCTGTGTTTTTACATTATCATGTTTATTATACAATAGGTAGGAGCGTATTAAAGCCCTGTATTTTATGTGTGATGTTTCTTGAGAATCTGCAGTTGAGGAGTTGCGTGGTGCTGCAGTGATTCGCACTGTTGCCTCACACCTTTGGGGCCTGGGTTCGAGTCTCTGCCATGGTTCCATGGGTGCTGTTTGCATGTTCTCCATCTGGCATCGCCCCCCCCCACACACACACAGTCCACAAACATGCTGAGGTTAATTGGAGTTACCAAATTGCCTATAGGTTTGGGTGACTGGTGGGTTGG
>JAODKE010000055.1:5917784-5931073 GCA_026779605.1 Mormyrus hasselquistii
AGCAAAATTTACCAAGGAAAACCCTTCCTGGTCAACAAATGCAAATTTTAGAGAGCTCTCCCCCAAAAACAGTCTTTGCACTACTCAGCTAGGACTTCCCAATTACTGCTCAGGTTTCGTGGTTCTAAGATGGCTGAGTAAACAAACCCCACCCACATTATTACAGCACAAACCAGCCAATGCAGCAATAAGACATTCAACCGGATTAAACTGAAGCAGCGTTATATATATATGTAAATAACATAAATCTTGTGGCCTTCATATAACTGAAAATGTTTAATGTTTGAACTTTACCAGAATCGGTTCATTTTCCAAAGTTTCTGCAATCTCCAAATTATTAATGATTGACAGTAAATCCTTTGTGATCGAAGGCTAATCGACTAACGGCAGTGTGGTCTCTATTATAGGTTATTTGAGCTGCTGTTACATTCACAGCTTAACTTTTCTCAGTTAATTAATTGCTTTTACAGGCTTGTTTATCTTGAAATGGCCTCAAACTAAAACTGACAGGCGACACACAAGTCGGTTCGTGTTTCCTCATTCCTTCACAGTGCTGAGGATGATGAAACTGTTACTGGTATAAACGTTTGATGCAAAGCTAAATCACTTTCTCTTTAAAAGGCAATTCTGAATCGACAGCTTAGCCCCCCCAAACTCCCCCGGTTGCTGCAGTGCCCTCCAGATAGGCCCCGCCCACTTCTGCTCAGGGCTCCTGTTCCCGGTACCGCAGTGAGCCTGTCTGTCTATGGAATCGCATCCCTGAACCCAGGGCCCTTGTGTGGTTATTTGGCAGCTTGGAAATGGAAAAAAGTCTAAAACCGAAGCAGGACTCGGGCAAAAAAAATCATGGATTTAACTGATAGATAGAAAAAGACAGGCTTCAAGGAGATATGCGTGTTTACAGAGAAGGTGATCTGTAACGCACTCTAACTCTGACGCGGGGTTCTTTGAGGGAACACCCAGTGTAAGGCACCCTCTTCATTTCAATATAATTTTTAAATCATGTTTGTGGAAGTACTTAAAGTAAAGACATATCAGTGCTCAGCACGTTGACATCGGTAATGGATTAGAGCGGCACAGCAGATCGACCACAGTAATAGTCATAATGATTAATATTAAAATGGGCGATTTATTGATTTTATTTAAGTGCAAGTAAGGTTCAGCACTGAGCTGCCGTTTCATGCTTACAGGAAGACAAATCCACTCTGTATAATGTGTAGCTTGTATAATGTGTACAGAACAGAACATTCTTTATGAGTGTTTTCAAGTTTGAATTTTTTTTTGTATTAAGAAAAATTTTGTGGGGTGTGAGGATGATGTTAATGTTTAATGATACAAAAGAATGATATAAAGAGATAATTGCATATAATGCATAATTACACATAATGTTTATGCAGTGTGTGAAAAGACGAGGCATCAGGAATGATTTCTGCTCACTATTGTGGATTTATATTTTGTTTATATTATATATTTGTTAATTATTTTGTATATTATTTAGTGCTGTTACATCCTGCTAATCAAATGACCCCATTTCCTCCCCAGAACTCCTGCTGGATCAGTTGAAGTTTCTCACACTGCAGGCCAGTGGGAGGCTGAACGGCACTCCTGGGAACACTGGTTCTCGTATCACCATGGTGATTAATCTGCAACAGATGCCTCAGGTGTTGCAACCCAGCTGGTCCAAAGGGGACAGATTTTCCCAGACTGGGATAAGGGCCAGCTTGGTGAATTCAGGTGGAACAGTGGGGATGGATGGATAGATGGATGGATAATATATTATGTCTTACGTTACACAACAGCTGTTTAATGAAAGCTATACATTTATTAAATCACCTTCAGTGGGACATTGTGTTTATTTAGTAGTGAAATGTTTGTGGATTTTAACAGAACTGCCGCTGGTTACATTTAGTGACATTTGGATGGAATCAAGAATTGGAGAAGTTTACGAGGAGTAATAATATAATGTTATGATAAATTCCAACAAAAAAGTTAATTCAGGTTGAATTAAAGGATTCAGAAATGCATGTCAGACCAAATCCACTTTGCTCTTTTAACTCTCCATCACACGTTTTAGTAGTGCTTTGAATTGCAGTTGTATGTTTCTTAGTATTCATAGTTTTTTAGTGTGTTATTACATAAAGAGCTTTGCCACCAATGTTTACAGCAAAAGAACCAGTTGCCTAATGTTGGCAATTAAGGTTTAGTGCTAGAGAGAGTCCCCATGCAGAAATGCAAAGCTAATCTGGCTAAGTGAGGCATCTTATCCTCCTTTTTCAGCCCACGTGCCATTTGCTATGCTAATCTAACATGAGCGCAATGCGACGTTTCAGAACGAGGCGACGCTGCAGGTTCTAATGTAAGACGAGGCGCCGCATTAATGAACGGATTCACCCTGTGCGGACGCACGAGCCCCTCCGCACCAGGTCATGTGACATCCTCACGGTGAGTCATGGGTGCTGACATGCTGGTCCGCAGGCCTGTGTTTATGTCCGGGGCGGGGCAGCCGCTGAGAGCCACAGCGGCAGTTCACCAGGGAGGGTGGGGAGGGTGATTCTACCAAGAAAGTCTGGCTCTTGGAAAAAACAGTCAATCATGGGATGGGACAGGATAACGTGGAAGAATGATGGATACAATATGCCCACTGTACACCACTACACCAGGTCCTTTTGCTTTGGAATACAACAGTAACCAAATTATATTTTGGGACATTGATTGGAAAAATATATTCTTTCCCCGACTGAGGACACTCCAGAGAACAGCAGTCGGGTTCAGTCTTCTGGGATCCCCCTCAGAAGACCAGTTCTTTTCTTCCTTGGGACTCTCTGGAGAACAGGAGAGATCTTCCATGTTCTGAGGCACCCCACAAAATAGTGGACTCTTTCCCCCGAATTAGCACCTTCCAGAGAACAGAGGTTGGGTTCTATGTTTTAGGACATCACCCCTAAAAGTTTCACTGCTTTGAGGTATTCAAAATACTTTTGCGAAATTTATAATTTGTCTACTTATTTTGGAATCCAATACCCCGCAAACGCCCCCCCATACCCCGCTCTGTCAGAGGAGGTCTGCATCTCACACCGCAAACGAGTTCTGTCAGAGGAGGTCTGCATCTCACACCGCAAACGAGTTCTGTCAGAGGAGGTCTGCATCTCACACTGTTATTTCTTTTTCATAGTCTCACCAGATAATATCATGAACCAATTTCACATTATATAGCTGCACAAATGATTCATATCTCATGTCTTCTACCTAGTTTATAAGGTTCTTTCGAGCAATGCTGATGTGCACTGCTCTTGGTCTTTCTGAGAGATACAGGACCCACAATAATTATCACAAATTGATCACAGCATGTGGGTCTGTGTGTGCGCATGCTATGCATCACACTGGTACTGCACCCAGAGTGCCCCCTGCCTTGTGCTCCTGGTACTGCACCCAGAGTGCCCCCTGCCTTGTGCTCCTGGTACTGCACCCAGTGTGCCCCCTGCCTTGTGCTCCTGACGGACTCCAGGCCCAGTGCAACCCTGGGCAAGATAAGTGGTACAGAAGATGGATGGATAATCATTCGATGTGTGACAGAACGTAATATTGAACATAGAGCCAATAATGTCTGCATGACCTCGACCTCTTCTTTGGATTACTAGGAATATTAGTTTATTTTAGTTTATTAGTTTTCCACCCGCACCCACCCCAACAGAAAGCATACAAACATTCCTGCATCTTCAGTTTGCACTGAGAAAAGGTCCTAGAGGTTTCAAACCCAGCAATCTCAGTATATTACTCTGAATTAGGTCCTGTAGCTGCGAATCTCCTGTTGAACACAGTAACATATTATATGAATTTCTATTCTAGCTGTTACACTTGGGCAGTTGGATCTCTAGGTCCCTGCCTGTTTTGCTGCTCCTGGGGGTTTCACTTACACAAAAATGGTCTGAGGGCAGAAGGGAAAATGATTGGTTCAGAGAGATAACCAATCAGATTGTAGAGGGGGTTGGTCCAAGTAACTAGATGAGGGTGGACCCGCTAATCAAATGTCTTGCTCCTGCCTCCTTTAGTTGCTTGGACTCAACTTCTCTATAAATTGATTGGTTATCTCTCTGAACCAATCGTTTTTCTTTCTGCCCACAGAACATTTTTGTGTTAGCAAATCTCCAAAGAGCTATCTGGCTCAGCTGTGCTCCCTGCAAATGAATTGCTGGTGGAATAAAAGGAATTGGAATTATCTTGATATTGTCGCCGTGCAAAGCTAATTAAAGATGCCAGTCACGCTGACATGGTTACATAAGAGGTGCACCTGGAGACAGGTCCCACCCATCAATCAGCCTCATATTCTGCTGTCATTGGCCAAATGGTGGAAAAGCTTAAATCCCTAATCATGTGATCCCTTACAGAGTGTGTGAGCTGATAGCTGATTTATTCCACATTAGAGCAGTCTGAAGAGGGAAGCATAGAGCAAAAAAAAAATGTGTGAATATGTGCAGATGAATAATGCAGTTTGTTAATGTGCACCGTAATCAAATCAGATGAAATAAACCAATTTTAATTACATTTATTTATACTTCAAGTACGGATGCAGAAAGATAATGAGTTTTACATGTCGCACGTGACACATTTCGAGGTACTCACTGCAACCACTGCAGCAGAATATACACACCATACGATACAGGCAAATCCAATATGCAGATTACTTTGTATATTCAAGTGCGCTCAGTTAATGCCAGTTAATGTCTTCCTTCTAATGTATCATCATAGCCTGAAAATATTATGGATTACAGCTGTCATTTACAGAACTGCCATCCATTTAAAATGCACTGAGGTGTAAATGTCTTGTTACGTAACTAAAAACAATGTTATAAAAATCCACTCATCTTCTAAGCACTTCTTCTGGTTATGGCTGCCTGGAGTCTGTCCAGGCAGAGCGGTGGAGGACAGGCAGGACGGGATGTCGGGGCATCCCAGGGCTCTGATAGGCTCACGCAGTTTAGGGACACTAATTAGTCTAACTGCATGTCTTTGGACTGCGGGAAGAGAACCACGCAACTCAGGATGAACATGCAAATTCCACCCACGCAGAGCAGAGGTAGCTTTTAAACCCACGATGATGCAGGTGCGACGCAAGAGTGCTTTCATCCATGCGATAAAAATGGCCGTATAAACAGAGGAAGGCGAACACTTTATATTGCAACTAAGAGTTAAGTACATTACAGTTCAGAGTGGCTATTAAAATTCACTTAGTGCGTTTCAGCACACAGGACAAATATGAATAACAGGGAGCGTAAATGTTTTAGGCCGATGTGACACTTGGTAAACAAATCTGTGAGGAACTTTCCACACAAAGGAAGAACGCATCCCTCCATGTCTGTCAATGTCAGGGTGAGAGACGGCTACAGACCGGAGCCATCCAGCCACAGTGTTCCCTACAGACCGCGGAACCTTACGTGCGGCTAACTTCATCACAACAGAACCGTAATGTGAACTATGCTAACCCACCGGAATGCCAGACTACGGTCTCTAAGCAGTGACCCAGAGGGACTCTCACTGTCCAGGGGTAACTGAAAGCCTTGCGTTGCCTGTGAATTTTATTTTTGTGCATGTTGTTAGCCCAACTTCCTCTCCCACGGGCTTCCGGACAAATTATCCTCTCTTCACGTGTCTGAAACGATCACCCCAATTACCGGCAGCCGTTCGGCATGAAAAGTGCGCTGCCTCCGCGTCGCAGAGAGGGCCGTGTTAATGCTTCACGTGTCTAGCGGCTTGTAAAAGCCCAGCGGAGCCCAGTCTCGCCTTCCCTCCCATCACCAGCTTTGTTTCTTTTTAAAACTAAATTCTTTAATCTCCATAGGAGACCTCAATCCTCTACAGCTGCCTGCATATAACAGAAAACGCACCCTAAGCACATTCGCATTTGCATTTACATTTATTGAGAGGATGCATTTTCTCCAGAGCAATGTTGTACAAGCGAGGCAGATCGTACATTACGGGAATATGGCATGATAGATCATAATTAATGGCTACAAAGTATCACAATGTTTCTTTTTTCATATTGCTACTTTATTTGTCACCATTAGTTACCATTTACGGGAAAATCTATTTCATTATCAAATACGTTTTCAAAGATGAAAGGCTGCTACCTTAAATGTGTCTCAGTTATTTCTCGCCTCCGCAAAGCAGGAACATGATTTTTAAAAAGCGAAATCATTTTTTTTTTTTAAATTTATTTAAAAAAAATCTTAACGTGTAACACCATATATTCAACATTCATGTTATGAAGAATCTGTGAATTCTTTGTTGTTCGATCATTAGGTCCCTTGCAGATTTGATACGTTTGTCACCTATTTCGGGACTTTTTCACTGCATATGATGTCATTATCTCTGTCATTTCCACAGCGGTGATGAAACACAAGCCTGCAGGCTATACCTGATGTTCTCTGTAGTGGCACCTGCTAGACCTTCTCAGCACCAGCTATCACCTTTTACCACACAGGGATACATCTATCATGGAGCTTCATGTACTTCCTGTGTTCCCGACAGGCGAGTTATTCATACTGGACTAGGACAGCCAATAGAACTGCCTGAACAGTGACATGTGACCCTCTCCCAATAGGCAGCCCCCCTCTTGTGTCCCTTGGGTGAACTGCAGATCGCAGCTGTAGTGCTGCAGAATAAATCTCATCTGTTCCTGCCAGGCTCCACCTATCTGCAGTACCTATTTGCAGTGTGTGAACTGATCGGCCGTGTAAAACAGGGGTTCATGTTTAGCCCTGATGTTTCAGGTGATTTAGGTTTGATTGTTGATTATTGTATTATGTATTGTTGTAATCATATAATGTTTGTTACTAATGTATATTAAAACTGTTATATTAAAGGTATGTTAGGACGTTATACTTACACACTGCTTATGAATGCTCAATGAATGCATTATAACAGCACTATGAAGGTGCAGTTATTGTAAAGTGTTTCTGCACATTGTAATACATGATTTATCTGCAGGTTTGACGCCAGGGAAAACTGTGTGTGTGGTGTTTTCTTGTACTTTTCATAGAACTCGGACATAAACAGCTGTGTCGTCCACGACGGCATTTCCCAGCGCGACCTGGCCGTCGTTATGGAGAGATGAGCCATGGGCCGCAGCCCTGGGGCTGTTTAGCAATGCGATGAGCAAATGAGCCGCTTCAGCTAGGAACACTGACCGGAGGCACCGTAGGGTCGCCTGGGCCGGGTCAGAGGTCGGAGGGCCGTCCCCATTGACCTCACACAGCGACGGTGCTGATGCCGCGCTATGTCTTACGGCCGCGTGAAGGGGCTCGGTTAGCATTAGCTCCGAGGACCCTGACCGTAAAGCGCACGCCGTTCGCTCACTGGTACCTTAAAGAGAATCGTCTTGATGGAAATCCCAGCGTCATGCAGCAGCCAGAATGCACCGCCCCACCCCCGAAATCGGGGACACACTTAGGTGACCTCTTCCGTAAGACTTCCCGAACGCAACCAACAAAACATGGGGCTATCTTCTCAGTCAGTGGTGTTGCAACCTCACTTATACAACGTTAATGGTTTATTTCAGATGTATAAATATTAAACTATACAAAATCAGGTATAAAGACTAGTTTAACTGAATCCCAGGCATTTGGAGTCTTACGTTAATTGTTCAAAGCATGTCACTTACTGCTGAGCCAAAACACTATGAACACCCAGCTTACAAAGCAAATAATATTGACTGTCGTAAAAACATACAGCTGGGCTGCCTGCACTGAGTGACATCACTCTCCTGATCATCACCAAAATTATCTACCATTGTACCACAGTAGCCTTTTTGTTTGTTTGTACCACATGGGACAGCCTTCATTCTCAATCAGTCACTCAATCTTTATTCATTCAACGTTGTTTTAACCACACAGTTTACAAAGTGCTTTACATCCATCCATCCATTATCGCTTAATCGCCACTGGGATCGGAGGGCCCGGAGCCTATCCCGGGAATAACGGGCACAGGCGAGAACCAACCCTGTGTGGGTGCCAACATACCACAGGGCACACATACTGTACGCACACAACCACACTCACACTCACACAACCACAGAGCCGATTTAGAGACACCAGTCAGCCTATCCTGTACGCTTTTGGACTGTGGGAGGAAACCAGAGCCCCCAGCAAAAACCCACACGAACACGGGGAAAGCGTGTGAACTCCACACAGAAAGGACCCGGGATCGAGCTCAGGACTTTCTTGCTGTGAGGCAGCAGTGTTAACCACCGCCCTCAAAGTGCTTTATAGACATTTTAAAAGAAGAAAAATAAAAAAATTAAAAGAAGCACACATGAAATAACGATCTCATCTATTTCGCCTCGATGACACCCTGTCTCCCTCCTCGGATCGCTCTCAGCGGGTTCCCCCCACGCCGGAATGTCGGCGCTCCACGCCCTGTCCCCGGATCAGCGCCCCACAAGTCTTGCTCTCTAAGAGATATTTTGACCCAGTTGTCCAGCCTTAATGCTTTGGCTTTTGTCAAAGTCTCTCAGATTTTTATTCCTCCTCTTTTATTCTGCATTCAACATATTGACTACGAGTACCAAATGTTGGCTTAGCATCTAATATCCCAGACCTTGCGACACACTCATTATATGACATAGTCTCTTCTCATGGGGATGGTCATAATGTTTTGGCTCATCAGTATACTTAATATTCAACAAGAGTGTAGTACACTGAAAGTCATGGTACAGACGTGATTTAGCTAGTGTTTGTGACATTAATTTGGAGATCAGTGTTGACACACCACAACGAAATGTATCATCTGCATTTAACTCATATGTGACGTCGTGACATAGCAGGGGGCAGCGAATTCAGCGCCCGGGGAGCAGCGCCTGGGGGCGGAACCTTGCTCAGGGTACCTCAGTGGTGCCTTGCTGGTCGGGGATTTGAACCAGCAATCTTCCAATTACAAGTGCGCTTCCCTAACCATTAAGCCTCTACTACCCACTAACATTAGTATATTTCAGCTTATGTAAAATATTTGCAGTATAAACTCAAGATCTAAAAAAATTGCAACCACAAGCAGTAGCTGTAAAAGAAGAGAAATTCAATTTTTGATGTGTACCTTTCAAAAATGGATTTCCTCTAAGAAGCAGGATGTAAACAGGAAGTGATGTCACACAATGAGAAGTTCAAATATGGCTGGGTTAGTTGGGTGCTTGTTGTTTCCATTTGGCCTGAACTGTTAACCACCAATAATTTAGTTGCTTGCAAAAATAATGAAGGATTCTCAGTTTTATTTGACCCTTGCTTTTCATGTCTGCTTCAAAACATGGATTTACTGGATGCTGGCGTGTCATTAACACCCAAAATCAGGTCAGATAAAATTTGTTTTGTCTGTTGGTTTGTGTTTGAATGTTTCTTCAGCCATATTTTCTAATAGCATGATAATATTTAGGTTTGCCGTGCTGAGGATTGCGTTTGCCCTCTGGTTTAAAGGCCAACTTTGTCTTGTTGTGGAAATTCCGTGGGTTTTTTTTATTTTTTACATGGGGGTGATGTACCTGCTGCGGGTGCTTTAGGGTGCTTTATAAATGTTCTGCATTGTTTGATGTTCTCTGCTGTTCGGTTGCTCTTTGCAGTTTATTTATTATCGCACATCTGGGCTGTTTGTGTTGCTGTTTCATCACGGCTTCAGAGCCTATTAGGAGACGTCAGAGTGTCACATATGCACCAAGGACCTCGAATCCCGGTGTATTTGTTTATTATTTTATTCTTTGGGGTCAAAAATTCCAACTTCGACTCCTGCTAATGGGCAGTAAACAGATGGACACCACCCACAAAAAGCTAACTGCCCCAGGGCAAACAAACTACTGAAACAACATGGCCATGAATTTTCATGAAGGACCTGACAAACAATCATTCTCATGTCTTTGGGCTGCTATCCTGCTGTTTTTTAACCACATTTTTTTTTTTCTGGCTAAAATACCGAAAATATCCCTGCTGCTTTTTCAGGGTGCCCGAGCCTGCATGAATAATTTAAAAATGTATTCTCTTTGATGTGCAAGGCTAAGCACGGACTTTGTTTACTTACCCATAATTCCCTGTGGAAACTCTGCATCCCGCATGTGGCGATCTCATTGCTGTTTTCGTGTTAATTTTCTTTCGTCGATTTGCGAACGGTATCACTCACTGGCCTGCGATGTCTTAGCATGCGTCTCGGACGTTCTCCAGGAACGGACCAGTCCTACCGAAACAGTAGCTGTGTAGGCATGGGTGGCGACTGCAGAAACACGTCTTAGATGCTTCCATCTAGAGAATTCCTCCGGAGAAAGTATTCCTAATTAGGCTGCATCCCTCCCCCAAATGCTACAGCAACCTTGGTGAATTTTATAGAGTCCTCCTTTGCTGCAGTGATGTATGGGCAGAATATTAATCTGAGAACATCTGCCTGCCAGTGCTCGGCCTGGAAGGAGCGCGGCGTGCAATGGAGCGATATCAAAGAGAAGAGTCATCTCAGGAGGGCTGGCTGCTCGCACCTCCCACACGTGACGCCTCTGCCGTTGAGCCAGACACATCTCCTGACTCTCAGGCGTCCGCAAAGCACTATTGCTCGTTTAACCCTCCGTCTGGACGTGTTAACTCTGACGACACGGGCAGCAATGTTACGCTACATTGTTATCTAGATTCATGATGATGTGCAGCCCTTTGTTATTGCAGACAGTCCGTATTCCGGCTCCCCACATTTCCATGAGCATTTACCGCCCTCGTTTCCGTGTCTCCTGACAGCCCCAAGCCCCATATCTCTCAGAAGGGGTTAAAGATGAAATCTCGTTCTCCTTTCCCTCGTGTGTTTATGGAAATACATAATGCCGGTTTGGTTTGTCTGTACAGAAGATGAGCGGAAAGATAACATTCAGTACAGTCTATGATAACTCATACTGCATTCTGAAATTTCCTTCTGGATCAATTTTGTATATCTCTATATCTATCTCTATCTATTTCTATATCTATCTCTATCTATCTCTATATCTATCTCTATCTATCTATCCATATCTATCTCTATCTATCTATCCATATCTATCTCTATCTATCTCTATATCTATCTCTATCTATCTATCCATATCTATATCTATCCATCCTTCCTATCCTCTCCTATCTGTTCCTATCTATGTGGGACGAACGAATCAATTTTCATACCTTTTGAATATTTAAATATTTGTGAGTGGAACCCATCCATCCATTTCGGTGCAGCGTTCTCCAGCGCTGCACGTTTCTGACAGCCCCTAAGCCCCCACAGTCCCCAGCGGCATTGGCGTGAACTTTAGCCCCCTGTTCCGGATTGATCCGCGTTCCGCTCCCAATGTGCGTGTGACAGGTGTGTTTTGTCTTTCGGACCCGGGGTCGGACGTTGCTGGCCTGCTTGCTGATGCCCTGTGTAATCCTGCCTACCCGTCGCCGGCCCTCACTCTCCGAGTCCCAGGGTAACAGGCAGAGCTACATTATCACCCCCGAGCTTAAGGAAATCCACGGATGGATTTTTCTATGCAGATTGAGGCTGAGGTTTAACGCTGCAGGACTCAGAGTGGGAGGCACGCGGCAAACTGGCTTTGCACTTTACACTGGAGCACAATTCGGTGACTTTTCTGTTTCTCCGCTTTGGAGCTTGCTAAGCCCCTAATCGTGGAGAAGTGGAGCGTACGGCTGGGAGCTGAGGTAGCTGTTTTGTCACATCGGCATTCATCTCACGTCTGGGTCTGGTGTTCCGGCCCTCGGAGGACCTCGGCTCCGAGGTGAGGCCGGGGTGATTTCAGCCTCCGGCTTCCACAGTCGGAAAAACGCAGCCGCATTTGAAATGTGCAGCAGCGAAGCGGAGTGAGTGAGCAGACTCTGAAGACGCTGCAAACTCTGCGTAATGCATCAAGCCCAACCCCACTGACTTCATGTTATACCACATAGTGTTTACGTTTTATTTTGTGCAGATTATGAAGTAGGGTTTGGACAGTTCAGCTAGCAGTAAAGGTAATAGTTCCTAAGACATTTATTTTGTGTAACTGATTGTTCTCTTCTGGGTTGCAGGGGGACAGAAGCCTAGGGGCACGAGGCAGGGAACAACCCAGGATGGGGTGCCAACCCATTGCAGAGCACACTCACACCTATGGGCAGATTGGTAACTCTAAGCATATTTGGGGGCTGTGGGAGAAACCAGAGTAGTTGCCTGAAACCCCCCAATATCCCAGGGAGAACATGCAGACTCCACATATGGAACCCTGGTTCTAGAGGTATGAGGCACCAGTGCTCCACAACTGCAACACTGTGACACCACTTTCCTAAAACAAGTACCGTAATAATCTCTTCTTATGCTGCTTGGAAGGGCAAGAATTCCCAGTGCTTAGGGGTAACTTGGGTCTCGTTCAACCAAGGATCCAACCAGAAACATAGCCAGCACAACTCACCAGGTACTGTAAGAACTCCAGTCAGGGAACTGATCATTCTCCTTTGGTGCCTCCAGGGGGTGCTGTAAGAATGGTGATGTCCCATGGACTCTGACATGTGTACAAGTGACCCTCTCTACACTCTGCCCCCTTGAGTATGACATGTAGCTCAGGTTCCTCCCATTGCTCTGATGAGTTCATTTACCTCTAGTTGATTAGCTGGTGCGTTTTTTTGCCCATTTGACAGCAGTGTGTTTAACTAGAGCAATCTAATTTCGCTACCTGCTTGAGGGGATTAAGGAAGGCCAAAGTAGCAACTCTCAGGTTCTTGTTCCCAACCCACCCGACCAAAGAAAACCTCTTAAGTTATTAATGAACATATTCATGAACCAGCACCTTTAAATAATACATGACATGGAGATGAGGATCGTCTATATCAGAGTGTATATGCGTCCCCTCTTTAGAGCTTCTCAGTGGTGTTATGCAGCCGTGCTGGAGCTGAGTGATTCATGCCGATTAGGGCATTGTGTAAGACAGCTAACTGGCAATTAAACAACAGCGGAGTGCTCAGCAAGCACGCTGCATCAGGACCGGGGAGTGCTCAGCAAACACGCTGCATCGGAGACTGCGGAGTGCTCAGCAAGCACGCTGCATCAGGACCGTGGAGTGCTCAGCAAACACGCTGCATCAGGACCGGGGAGTGCTCAGCAAACACGCTGCATCGGAGACTGCGGAGTGCTCAGCAAACACGCTGCATTGGAGACTGTGGAGTGCTCAGCAAGCACGCTGCATCAGGACCGGGGAGTGCTCAGCAAACACGCTGCATCGGAGACCGCGGAGTGCTCAGCAAACACGCTGCATCGGAGACTGCGGAGTGCTCAGCAAACACGCTGCA
>JAODKE010000055.1:5952420-5971683 GCA_026779605.1 Mormyrus hasselquistii
ATGCATTATTCAGATTCAGATTCAAGATTCAAAGAACTTTATTAATCCCAGAGGGAAATTGCTTTGTATTTATATCTATATATTTATAGATTTATATTTATATTTATATTTATATTTATATGAAATTATAATGTGTTATGAAGGTGTTCAGAAATTCTTATAGACACCCCTGGATCATGGTAACACATTCAGTGTCACCATTACTTTTTTTTTATGTCAGACTGCATTTATTTCATTTATATTCAATTTCAGTTCATTTTCAACCATGACATTTCGATTACTGCTTTGCTTAGAGATGCTTTGATAATGTCTTGCACATTGACATGCTTTATGTTTACTCAGACTCTTACACGCCTCTTTGCCTGGTGTTGGTTCCTATTTTTTCGTACGTCACACTCTCACACTGAGATTTTACAAACAACAGAAGCCTTTGTGAGAATCGAGAATGAATCCAGTTAGTCTTCCTGTCAGAACAGACAGATAAAGCCTTCAAAAGATATTCTGCTAGTGGGGTTAAGGGAAAATCTTTGCAGTAGGGCATTTATTAATATTTCACAGTCTTCCATTACTCTGCGTGTCACAGGGAAATGATCCCAAGGGGATCTGGAGAAATGAAATGGTCTGCAAGGCCAGACCAGACTCTGGATTTCATCACCCCTGCCTGTGTCTGAGATCCGCTCCAGTCCCTGACGTGAGAAAGGTCTCCATGATTTTGCATTTAAGTCAGGCTGTTGTTTTTGTGCTTAATAATTGCTGGAGCTCTCGTCATGGCGAAGACGGCAGCCTGAAGAGCCGACACGCAATAATAGATGGTGACCAATTATCCTGGCGTGGGTGTTTAATTGCTGGCTGCGTTCTCATGTCCCCAAGGTCATGTAATTTCTCATCATCGCTGGGATGTCCTGCCCAATTTGCAGTGACGTTTAAGATGCATGTAACTGCGTGCAGACAGTCCTACTAAAAGTAACAGGACGGGAATTGCGCTACAGCAAATAAACAGAGCTGAATTGCTTTTGGCCTTAATAACTCTCAGGTTGCATCATTGGATCTTTTCTCCTTCCTGCGGCAGTCCGTGTTTCACTCCTCCCAGGTCCCGGCAAAGAGGGCCGACCTTACCTTAGTGTTGCACACCTGTGTTTCTCCCGGCTGGATAAACCTCTGTTCACTGCAGCGTTCACTGCAGCGTTCTCGCATTCGCACGCTTCTCGGTGCCGCATATCTGAGTCTACAGGATTTAGGCAGTGAATCACTGCTATCCTCTCGGCTTGCTAGACACGCTCACTGGCTGCTGATTACACCTGAATGGTCCTTTATAAGGAAAAAAAACAATACCTTCCCCATGCTTTGCCACTTCTTATTGCTTTTGATGTCTTTGAGATTGTATGGTAATATACAGCTGAAAGGTTCACTGCTACTGATCTCAATCAGTAACATACTGGGAACCTTTTATCAGTCAACAGGCTGATTCTAGAGGCACTTGCAGTCGTGTTGCCCCTAACAGCAGCTCCCAATACGGATTCACATATTCTCATATCGGAAAAATAAACTGAACATCTGACCCCTTTTTGTGGATTTTGGGCAGAAAGGAGGGACTAGTCTTTCATTGTCTGCAGCTGCTGCTGATCCAAGCAGGCTGTTTGAGGAGTCTTTGCTTGGTTTATGGGACTAATATACTTAAAAACGACATAAATACCCACGTCCCTGGACTCCCAGTGAATGCAAGATGCTTTCCTTTGTCACAGTGCCTGTATTTGCAGAGGCGGGGGTGCAGGTGCGTGTCCATAATAAATGATAAAATTCTTCAGGGTAAAGTCTGCACTGGCCTTCACTATTGCAAACAAAAAGCATGACCCCGTTCAGCTTGGCCTGTTGGATCATGAAGATCATGCTGTTCCTCTGCTTCCAAAAACCGAAACCTAAAGCTATTTCTATTCTGTTATTAATTTATCTAAACTCGTGCTCCAAGAAATTTGGCTGTAATTGTTATGACAAACTGAAAATTTCAGGAGAAAAATGTATTTCATGAATTCATCATTATTCCGCATCCATTTATTAATTAATATAAATGTATTCGCTCCTACAGTTTATTTAAATGGGGCCAATTTATGTGCAATTTGCAAGCATATTAAAGTTATTAAAGAGAGCCCGGATAATTAAAAAATGGCAGTCGTAAAAATAACAGATGTGTGGCATTAGTAGATTGCCCTTGTAGGAACTCCTGACCCCCCCGAACAGGTTAAGCAGGTATGGATGGATGGATGGATGGATGGATGGATGGATGGATGTTCTTAATAGAAGATGAAAAGTAATGATGAGTCTAACATTAGGGAACAGAGGACCAGCTGGGAAACTATGACAACATCCTTCGTTTGATTTTATGCCTGTAGACGCCTGTAAAATATGATCATGTGTTTATGATTCTCTGCACTGTTTAGAAAATGCACCATTGCAAATCCTCTACTTTGATAACTGAGATGTTAATAAAATGTCTGTTTACGAGGTTCTCCCCGCTGGCGTAACGCTCTTCAGCATGGAGGGCTCCGTGGTCTCAGACTAGCAGAAAAACATCCCAGTGATGTTCAAAGATGAATGACTCACAGGGAGACAATTACTTGCTTTGTGATCAGATTGAAACAGGCACTCTGTTAAATTACCATCCGCTAATTAAAGACACAAATTTGGGGAAGTTGGAAAATCGGATGAAAACCATTTAAATTGGAGATGGATTTGGTGCCTTGTTCTGGATTAGTGTTTCGACGTGATAAAAGCTATGAAACTGGACTTGGCAGTTCACTGATGTGTTCAGGGTGACTTTCTCTTTATTCAGGCAGAGGACAAGAAAAAAATCTGTTGTAATGCATCTGAAGTGGTTTTCAGGTCGGCTTATGGGCTATAAATCTGCTTCCATCACTTCCTCAGAGACTTTTTTTAAACCTAAATGGGCATAACTATAGATGGCTCTACCTTACATTAAGCCCTTGTCCAATGTCTTCCTGCAGTCTACAATGCTCACACTTACACATTCTGGCCCTGCTTGTCAAGTTGTCACTCAAAAGCCACGACTAAGGCTGTGCCCAAAATCGCATACTTGTTTGCAATGCAGTAGGCAAAATATAGTATGCGACGTGAGCAGTATGTCTGAATCTACAGTACGGATGAGACAGTAGGCGACATGTACTCAGATGACAGTACATCCTACAAAATTCCAAAGTGGGCCTCCGATGGACCCTACGCTATCCCACAAGGCCGCTGGAGCTGTGACCAGAGACGAAGAATGTCACTTGCTCAGACAAGATGGCAGTAGGATTATTTTTCTCAGTACAAATGTCAGTAGAGAACAATATCTGGTTATATAAGTTGACTCGAATATGTAATTTTTTCATTGATAGTTTGTAGCAGTTTTTAATTCTCACAGAAGTAAAGCAACGTCATTGGCAAACATCCAGGTCAGATATTATGCAATACAGCGACTGCAGTATGTCCAAGGACATGTGTACTGTTCTCCTGCACACATGCAATACATACTACCTTAACAGCTGAGTAGGTATCTACCTAAATTCGGTACATACTGTGTAAGTATTCAGTTTCAGACTAAGAGATCCAAAAGGCTGCAGTCACATGACCAGACATATCCATCCGCTGCCTTGTAACTGTCGCCACCAAGCATCACAGAGTAATCATGCTCTACTGTGTGGGTGTCTTCAGCCAAAAAAATAGTGCTCTTTTTCTTTGCCGAGGGATTCTCAGTCATTGTCACTTTTGATGCTCAAAGCCAACAAGGTGAAAAAAATCCTGATTCCCTTGAATGTTTTATGTGAGAATATGTACACGAGAAACTGAATCCTTCCATCACACTGTTTCCAATTTAACCATTTAATAAGGATAAAACCATTACAATGATCTGATCTAGCAGCATAGAGATCCATTGTCTTATCTTACCAAAGTCTCAAAAGCGAGCGCATGTACTGTGATTAAAATCACGAGAGTTTTAAACACAGGCCATAAACTTTGTATCCCAAGCACGTTCTAAGCAGTAATAAACTCAGACCAGAAACTCTGTTAAATGAGGCGTCTTGCGCAGATAGCAGCATTCATTTTGCAGTCTTAGTGATCCCAAGAGAACTAACAGTGCTGATTGTTTAGGGGCGTGAGATCCAGCTCCTGTGGAGGCGAGAGCGGAGAACGTACCACATGTGACACAAACAGCAGACGAACTTATCATATAAAATCACTTTATTGTTTTTTTTTTTTGTCTGGTGTGCAATTATTACACCATTGAATGACCTGTCTGGATGGCATGCGGTGAAAGCTCACAGGCAGTTTAAACACAGAAGACGCACAGAGGTATCTTACAAAACTGGCCGCAGGAGTGCACCATGCATGCTTGTGAGTGTAAACAGGAGAGAGAGAGATAGAGAGATAGAGTAATACAAAATGAACCACAAACTACACATATATTTTTTTTTCTTCAAACGGGCACCAAGGACAGAAACATTTACACACGGAAAAAATACACCTGTCTTCTAAACACATAGGGGAACATTTATGGACATCGCAGTGAAAGAGTAGACGTTACATTCAGGGCACAGCAAGGGAACATGGCGTCAGTGGTCTGCTTCGTTATGATGGTTTCGGGGATCTGGACTTTAGGTTCTGATTTAAAATGTAAGGTGCTCACGGACTGAATGGACTGAATCCCCTGCGAGTGAAACAGCCAGGAATAAACACTGTGGTGACATTTCCCATCCGTCAGCCAAGCAGGCAGTGACCGTCATGCCTGTGGTGGCTTGATGTCTGTTAGGCTTTTTGGGAGAAGCTTAAACTTAAAAAAAAAAAAAAAAAGATGTCACACGGATGACCGCCCACTGACAACAGACTTTTAAAGTATCGCAGAAACGGTCGGAAGCTGCTGGGACAAACTTCTGGTTGTCTCAGAAAAAGTTCAATCCTGTTTGTGATGTGAGGACACAATGTACAGTGCTTCACCGTGACACTACTCATTTATTTAAGCCATTTATCATCATAATTTATTTAAATCACTTAAAATAAATGTTCATTTTCCATTCAGGTCTAAAAAAGAGGAGTGTGTAAAGCACAAAATATACGAGGGTGATTCTTGGTCGATATCTGTGAGTTATGGAGGTTGAATAAAAAGGTCGATGACAAACTGAACAAAAATGTGACTAGCGCCTGATAATATACGAACCACTCATAACTCTACTTATTTCTATAATAAGCAAAAATCAGGATGAACGTTTGGAAGATGGTTAGAGGGATGGATGGATGGATGGATGGATGGATGGATGAAAATGCCAGCTTAATTATGTCTATGAAGGCTATACTGCCAGACTCTCATGAATCCATCGATCTATCCTGAATCCTATCGAAAGGCACAAGTCAGAGAAGCAACCTTGACAGGATCTCAGTCCACTGAAGACCACACACGCACACCACTGATCAGATTTAAACAATGCCATTCGTAGAAGCAGGACCAAAGCAGGTGCATGTGATTTTATCTGCACAATTTCATGCATTGTGTGCAAACTAAAACGGATGTAATGAATATTTAAAGACTGACATTAAGTATCCATATGTGAGCCGTGACTGATTTCCAGAACATGAAGTCACTCCCGGGAGTCACGGCTCACCCTGGATGGGATGAACATGAAGTCACTCCCGGGAGTCACGGCTCACCCTGGATGGGATGAACATGAAGCAGGTGCATGTTTAATGATGAAATGGCACAATGTCACCGTTACCAGCCTGGAAGAAAGCAGAAAGTGGGTGTGACTAGAATGGCAACCTAACCCAGGCCAGGAGCAACACTGAGCTGCTTCAGGTTTTACAAACTGCTTTAAAGCTGAAAGGCTCCTGTGTTTGGCTAAATAGTTCAGCTCTTCTTGAGCTTTGACTGGTTTGTTTCCTTGACTGAAAGACTCATCCAGCTGTTTCACATTAACATTAGTGACACATGCATGATTATAGGAGACTGACCAATCAGCACGCAGCAAGAACTCCTTTAGGTTGAAATGGTTTAAATGGTAGTGACAAGCCCTGTCATAGCTCATGGTGTCCCTCCTGACAGGGGGTAGGTCACCCTTGGTGGGTCAGGGTGGGAGGGAAATGCTCGCTCACCCGTTTGAGGGGGGGGATCTTTCCATAGATCAGCGTCTCTTTCCGTGTTATGATGGTTCGTACAGAATGGTGGAAATACAAATGAAAATGTTTGCCAGCATTTTTACTTTGCATTGATTTATGCCTAAAGGTATCATGATAATGGTGCGATTTCACAGAGAATTAGTGGTTATTACCTATCACTGTTACTCTTTTCTACTGCATATATTTAATATAACCGAATTTCATATAATCTGCTTGTCATGGCTTTATAAACCTTTACTAAATGTTCCTTTGATTTAATTTTGTCGAGTTTAAATGACCCTGCACCATTTTCTCCCGTGCTGGATGTTAAGGGGATAGACGATGTTCTGCACTGGCATGCAGTAAGACTGTACAACACCTGGGTACAAACTGGAAGATGGTTTTTACATGGAATATGTCCACCAGAATCCATTCGGACGGATACGGGAAGAGCCTCCCCAAGTATGACAAGCAAATTCATTTTATTCATGCGTCATCGCGCAAAACAAAGAGGGCGCCTAGCATGAAATTAACAAACGACGTCTAGATTAACAGAGACGTGACACGTGAACAGCGCTACAGAGGCACAACCGAATAACGCAAACAGGTCAACGCATTTCCACCACCAAACCCGCTGACATTATACACGTCGACGTCGTCATTACACTCATCCAGAGCACGAATGTCACCCACGCAGACTCCCACACATCAACTCTGCAAGAAACATTCATTTCGTTATTTCCACCTCAAAGTCTATAATGTTCAAAGGGATGTTTGTCCGAAACTTACACCATTAATGAAGATATACATAACGAGCCTCACAGTCCCATCGTATCGATCATCCATGACAGGAAGACAACTCTGAAATGCCAATTACCCATTTCTCTACACGACAAGCTTAACTCACACAAAAAAAAACAGTCCATTATTGCTGATTAAGGTTACATTCTCTCATAATTAAGCGACTGCTAAAGGACAGCTTCAGAAGAAATTATATTGCACCATCATCTGTTTCTGTAACGTCTGAGTCAAAATAGACTTCAGACTAAATCAGAAGTCTCCTAATAAATAGCGACTATTTACATTTATGAGAATGAAAAAGGGATAAAATGTGTCATGTTTGTTTGCTAAAGTAGCATCCATCAGTTTGCACTCAGACGGCCATTTAAAACACGGGCAGCGAGGATGGGGTTACCACAGAAATCTCGCGCGTCTGAGACATGAAGGACAGTGGTAATGGACGCGTTTAATGCACGTTAATGTGCCCTGACCAGACACAGACTTCCAGGGCCAGAATTATTGCCTTAAGTCCTCTTAGAATTTGCCCCAAAAAAGAAAACAAAGGGGAAGAGTACAGCTGTTCACAAAGGGCCCAGTCGTGGCCATTTGCTTGTGAAACCTTAGAGTAAATGTAACGTCTGGCCACCTGACTGGTGCTGGACAGCATCACGCAGAGCAGTCGTGTTTCCCACTGTGTGTGTGATGGGGAGGGCAGCTATGGGCCAATTGATGCACAAAATGGAGGTTCATATTTATATATTTATATATATTTATATATAAATATTATAAACGGCAAAAATCAGGTAAAAGTATGGCTTATACTCTGAGTTTATTGTACATGTATTGTCATTGTAATCGTCTGTCTGAACCAGAGGATATTTACAAATTAACAGCTGAAGGATGTGTAAGTTGTAAATTTGATCTACACGCTAAATCTCTAGGCTGGGTGGGGGGAGTCAGCGGTAGGAATGGGGTCACTAGCGGCTGCCTGGGGGTGGGGTGGGGGGTGTTACTTTTTGAACATGTCCTGCAGAGGCCCGGGGAGGTATTTCATGACCGAGTCCATAATGCTTTCCTCTTCCTCCTCGGCGTCGCCGCAGCCCTTGGGGACGGCCTGCTTGGGCCGGGTCAGGCTGCCCTCGGTGGCCTCCATGGCCGCCTGGGCTTCCGCTTCTGCCTCCTCCCGCTTCTTGATGCCGTACTGGAAGGAGAGGCGCAGTCACACACCCCCGCCACACCGGCCCTTGGGGGCAGCCTCGAACCGCTGCCGTGTGATGCTTCCCGGCAGCACCTAGCAGCTCCCTTAGCTTCCAGGGTGCGTGCAGGGGCGGGGCTACGGGGGCACTCGTCCCAGCTGAAAGCTGATTGGTCACTGAAGTGCCCCACCCCTGTCACTCACCGATTCAAAACATTGGTTGGCCCCTCTTTACGAATTACTGGACCTGGTATTGCCTCCTTCACCTTCCCAGAAAAGCCTTGAATCGCCCTTGTTTAATTTGGGAAGGGCTATTTATGTGAATATGACCATGCGAGGGTCGCACAACATTTTCATAGCTCCAGATATTTATTCTTTTGCCCCAAAGCAGGTCAGAAAGCACCCGGGGGGGGGGGGGGGGTGTGGGAATCAAAAACCAAAAACCTCCTCTCCATCACTCTTGAGGTTTATGAAATATCCCCACATCGTTCACTGATACTGTACTGCTCGTGACTAATTCCCTTAAACCGCCTTTTACATGGTGGTTTCCTAAAAACTCACCGCAGGCAGGGATTACAGTAAATAAAGGCTAAAAGGTCACCCTGTTAACATGTACGCCCAGTGACGAGCGTCCGTGGTTCGCAATGACTAATGCCTGATTCAGATGATAAAGGGAGGTCTGTGATGGTGATAGCATTTGGTATGAACACACGGTCACCACCAACGTGAACACCACATGTTTTCAGATGTAACTCTGAGTATGAACGTAGCAGTCACACCCCTGCCATTGAGTCCCAATACACTAATATTTCTTTCACTCTTTTCAGTGTCATTCTCACCGTCGTGCGCGGAAAAGGCCGCGTGATACTTCACCACCTTGCCGACTGACTGTAAACCGCACACAGATGAGAAAGAACACTTAACGGTATTGACTGTAAATCTCACCATATGATGCACTTTACGTAATAAGCCGAGGTATTTAGTTCTGTCACCATTTTATGGGCCTTCATGCCTTGTTCATGGATACAAATACATAGTGCACAGTGTCATCATTGCGCATTAACCCTAATAGCTCGATAAATGAGCACAGAGCACACGAGGGGCCCATAGTCATGTCAAGATCTGACATCTATGAATTCTTTGAAAATCCTGACATTGTTTTGCTCTTGTCCGATTGCGTGCACATCATTTTCCCTTATTTTGAGCACCTGTCAACAATCTTCTATTACAGGATCCAACAGCGGCAGTGTTCCTGGGTTACCCACACGTCTGGAGGCATTTCCGCCACGTTATAAATAAAGTCTTATGTACAAAGTTAGACATGCGAGCGAGGCTGAGTTAACTTACGGCAAAAATGCGGAATATTAAGGATTCTCAGCCGTTGTGGGTGACATAAGAAATGAACAGCGGGGCGGACGTGTTTTAAAACTTATACTGTGTGACAGAATGAGGCTTTCGCCAGTGGTACGACAGTCACATCCTTCACAATTCATTTCAACACTGTCCATCACCTAAATCGCTCCACTTCAAAAATGGTCTCCTTGGAAATCAGCTGACTTCTATGTGTTTTATTCAAGGTGACCTACATAATTTAAGTAACTCTCGTAAGACCCAGTTCAGGTGTTAAACGTTTATTTTTAAAGGTGTTTGTGCATAGCTTAACCTCACTGTAATTACATTTTTGTTCAATAATGGAAAATGTTAAATCATACAGTTTATCTGGCCGAGTCTTGTTTTGAGGCAAAAGCACGTGTCTGTTCTGTAAAGAGGTTCAGTTTCCTGTGACACCGTCCGGTGATTTTTCCTTGGCCTGGTTCTGTCAGGACCTCTTGAGCAGATGTTAAACTCATTGTGAGTGTTTCAGTCACCTTAACTCACACACTTCAGGTTTTATATTCTGAAGAGGTTGGCGGACAATCAGTCTTTTTTTCCACCGTTTTCATAGTTTTTTTTTTCCACTTTATTGGTAACACTTAATTTAGATGGTCTGCATAAAGTATTTGTACCTTTCTAACGTGTAATTTAGTGGAGATGCATTCAGATGTTTCCCTCCCACATCCTTTACATGCGGAGCAGCCGGTCTCCCTCACCTTATCCCTAATGCCCTGCCGTATGGTTTCCCGTTCCGCCTCCATCTTCGCGTACTTGGCCTTCCGTTCCTCCTCCTGCTGCCTCAGCGCCTCCTGCCGCTCCTCCTCCTTCTCCTTCTCCGCCTCGGGGTCCTTGTCCTCCTCACCGCCCAGCATCTTGCCCATGTCCTTGGTGGCCCCTGAGCAGGACAGTCAAAGGCGTCACTGCGCGTGCGAGGCCCAACCAAATGTCCCAAGACGGCGGGCACAGGTGTGAAAATCCGTGTCATTGGTTCACGGAGTATCTCAACCCGTCTGTAACTGGCTGGTGTGACTTCTTGTGCGGATGTTGGTCGTTATGGAATTTCCTGTGACGGGAATTAGTTTTCTTCATATTACTCTGATCGGTTCCTGGGATATTCCATGTGACTGAGGAAAGTCAGCATGGGGTGTAATGAGGTATAATTCGTTTAAGAATTGTGTCACGATCAGCCAGGAATATAACAGTATTCTGCTCTCAGGCAGGGCACCATTCAACCAAATATCTTCCGGTACATTGACCTTGTTTTACTTTGACATAATTGATAATTATCATTGAAATGAAGGTTACCACCTTTTCTGTAAGAATGCAGACTATGGGGAATGTACAAACTGATGCAAACCCCAAAAAACTATTAGTTTAATAGTATCTTCCAGTAGTAATACAGTTAGCAAAAAGCGATCAGGTCCTGGTTATGACGCTGCTGCTTGGACCAGCTCATCTCCTCCAATAGAGATGCGGGTCCAGCAGACTTAATGCAATGCGCTCAAATTACTGCAGTACGGCGCTTCCCTTAAGAGCGGCTTTTTTCTTAATTAGTTTTCTGCCTCTCCTAGCTATTTAATTGATTTACTTCTCATCCAAGCCACAGTAAATCAAAATGCCTGGAAAACAAATGGATAATCTGGCCATTAACGTTGCAGCAGAGAAACTCCAAAAGCCATCGATCATTTGGCTGGAAGACTTGGGCATCTCTGTCCAATCATGTCGTAAAACTCATCTCGTATTTCACCATCCTAGGCTATTGTTTGATGCAGACTAACCTATGAATCCATTCTCCCGATTATTAAAATTCCAGTCAAATACTAATGACCAACACAGCTCAAGATTAGATACTTAATTATCCTTTTTCCTTTATGAATACTATGGAGAATATTAAATAAAATCAATTCCCTGCCACTAATTATCGACTGAAGCCATTTCAGAATTAACCACAAATACATTGATTAGCAGTCTTAACAAATTATGCATGGCTGATATATGAGTCAATATTGGAATCATCAAGTGAATGATTCTTTGCTCTGCATAATTAAGGAGGTTTGGGGGCAACCGTTTATTATCAGAATTATAAATGTAATTGCTTGGAGTTGAAAACACTTCACCGACAAAAATGGAGAATGGCTACTTCGGCATGAATGAAGCTGCAGGCCTCCTTAATAATAATAATTCATTTTCATGTACGGCACAGTGGTTGGTTATCATCAGCATCTGCACTGAGACACTGAGGACGTGTCGGAAGAAACGGGCGTCTAAATTCTGCGTCTGCCCTGTTTGTGCTCATATCCGAGTGCTAAGTGAGGGGGCAGGTATCCGCTGGGGAACTGGGACCAGCGAGTGACGACTCATTCCCAAGCCCACCAGCCAAGAAGGGTCGAAGCCACGGGAACATGACAGACAAGGAAGGTCTGCAGGAGCAGTGGAATAGTGGCTTAGGTCTCTGCGGGAAAAAGATCTCGAAGAGGGCAGTAGTGCTAAGCTAACCTGCTGTGTTATGGTACATACTGCACTAGTGCTAAGCTAACCTGCTGTGTTATGGTATATACTGCACTAGTGCTAAGCTAACCTGCTGTGTTATGGTATATACTGCACTAGTGCTAAGCTAACCTGCTGTTTTATGGTACATACAGTACTGCACTAGTGCTAAGCTAACCTGCTGTGTTATGGTACATACTGCACTAGTGCTAAGCTAACCTGCTGTTTTATGGTACATACAGTACTGCACTAGTGCTAAGCTAACCTGCTGTGTTATGGTATATACTGCACTAGTGCTAAGCTAACCTGCTGTGTTATGGTACATGCTGCACAGCCAGTCTGAGGCAGCTGCACGCAACACGCATCACATTCTGCAGCACTGGGCGTGTATCCATGCATAAATCATAGTGAATTTGCCTGCACCTATCACTGTCTGTCTGAATGCTGCCCTGCATCCTTTTGGCCAACTTGCACCCCCCCCCCCCCCACCCCCCATGGTCCTGCAAAAAGTGTGCTTCCCTGTTAATTGTGCTGAAACCGTACCACAAGGGGGTGCGCTATATTAGGACCTCCTCAAAGATCCTGCCTGAGCTTGCTGCTTGCAGTCTTTCTGGGGGGGGGGGGGGATTCTGTCATGCTGAGGAAGGGCGTAAGTTGCCAACAGCAGTGAAACGTGACCTGCGGACCAAACCACTATAACGCCGGGGGGGGTGTCCACGGGCAGGTGGTGGTGTATATGCCTTGAGAAAAAAAAAACAAGGATTAAGGTGACAATGTGCGCATCTACTGGTTGTTATGGTTGAGCTTTTTCCATAATGGAGCGCTGATACTGTCTGGGCATCATGACTTCGCGTGTGCGAATGTCGTAATGATTTATATCTCTCAGCGGCCGCCCACTCGCTGTCCGCTTCTCGGCCTGCCTTCTCCTTCCATTTTCTCTCCACAACAGGCCTCCAGCAGAAAAATATCTTGGTAGGTTAGTTAGTAACACAGACCTGGGTATTTGTGGGAATGGACGAAAACCTTGGCTGTACCTGCTGGGAGAGAAAACCAGGCGGACAAGCTGCCTGTGATAGTGATTCACATGGCTATGAATGCGCCCTCAAAATCGGGAGAAATTAACTTTTCGAGTAACCGTAGATGTAATGCTTGGCAAAAAATCACGTATACATCTGAGACAGCTGTGCACTATCAACTAGCACAGCTGTACTTTAGCTTAGCCGCCGATGCTAATCTAGTGTTATTACGAATACCGAGGTCAATAAAATCATAATTCCTTAGTAGATGCTGTTGGGACTGTCCTGCTCTGAAAGGAGGAGGACACCAGAGAAGAGTGAAATGAGCGCATGCTATCTGTGGCTGCTGCTGTCTTGGAGAGCGTCAGCGCACGAGGTCGACCTTCCCACAGCGCTCAGGCGGCACAAGTGCAGCTTCCTTCACTTCAGTGGAAGTGCTGTGTTGTGCAAGCCCTTATGTCATCTCAGCTATTTCGGATGTTGTATACCAGATTGTTGACGCCCCACAGACAAGGACAGAATGCGGCGTGGTGGTATATTGATTGATATTCTACACGAGTCCATCGAAAGCGTTTTGGCTGATATGCTAAACCCAAGCCGTCTAAGTTAATTTAGTCCACAGTCATGCATCCATCATTGCGGCATACTGTGTATCATAGCACCTTGCATTTAAATGCATCCTCGTATATGTGAGTAACAATGCTGCTTTTTTTAAATGCAACGTTCGCATTGGATTGGTTTTTCTGAAAAGTGAACCCGACTGTTGGCATTGTGCAAATCTTAGCTTAAGTTTTGCCCGGACAGCAGATACCAAAATGCTACAAGCTGTTAGTGCAGCATGGGAAAAAGCCTTCCTCGTGCCTGAGCAGAAAGATTACCAAGATGTGGACGCTGTAACCATTTTTAGAATAACAAATGGCACACTGATTCTCCTATGAATGTCATTTCTGAGAATACGAGTCTCTACAAACACAATTGCAGAGCTTCAGCTTGCTGTGAAGTTAAGTGAATATGATCTTTTTATGGCATTGTATATTTAACTCGGATCGCTTTCGCAATTTTTTCCTAATTCCGAAGCATGTTCGTCATACCAGCCCATTGAATTTGTTCCAAAACAATAAACGTGCAGTGTGACGCTTCCTGTCATCCACCCCAGGGTATTCATCCCCTGTGGGCTGCAACGGCGGCGCGGATACCAGCTGTAGAAAATGTTTTGCCTCTGAAGGTAACGAGATGACAAAAGCGATTCGTTCATGGTCGACTTGAAGACGAGGTGAGGTCGGCATCATCAACGGTGCATTAAGGCTTTATCTGAAATATAATCTGCTTCTTGCACCTTTAAAGGGTTCTTCATAGAAAAGTAACCTTTAAGTAGTGAAAGTTCACATCATCAGATTTCAGCGGCAATTCCTGCTTCATCGGTACCATTTCGCATGGCTCTGGAAGTGTGATTTACGGAGCTGTGGCCAGCCAGTGGCCTTGTGCTACGCCCGTTTATCGGCTCAATATGATGGTTGTAATATGTAGCCATTCTTACAAACACCAGGCTTCATCTACGTCATTTCTGAGAGCCTATCAGTCAGCTGAGGTAAAGCCTCAGATAGCTCCTTTCTAAAGAAATGATATCTCACTGGTATAAAGAATAAATCACGTCTATTGCCATAATGTCACGCTAGCTCACTGGGCATCACATGACCAGGATTGCAGGTGTTGGACATTTCAGTGATTCTTGGTCCTCTTCCTGTGTGGTTCCGTACGTTCGTTCTTCTCTGAAGGTCTTATAATAACATGCACCATGCCCTTCTACCTTTTTTGCAGTCACATCTCTTCTTGATGGGTGTTAACTAGCAGAGCAAATGGAAGAGTCTCACTGGTTTCCCTATATGCAGTGAGGACATCTGCAGGGGTCTTGCCCTTAAGCATTGCGGAGCCTGATTCACCTTCAGTGTCAGACCCAGCTGGAAGTTGATGTTATTCCAGATGGAAGGAAAAGGTTGGGAACGGAATGTGATAAACTATTATAACCAGAGGCAGCCATTTCAGGTCCAGAAAGTAAAAATCCAGACCAAGATTTTGTTTCAACCAATCAATCGAATATAAAGAGTCACAGCCACGGAAGACTCGACTTTTTGGTTTAAAGGAAATCTGGATTTTTGCTCCCTGGACCTGAAATGTCTGCCTCTGATTATAACTATACAGTGATTCTCAAAGCAACCTCTGCAATGAAATGCAGGTGCATGATGGGAATGTGGAACAGCTTCTTAGGGCGACGGTGACGGGAGAGTCATGCCGCATGTGACTTTGTTTCTGGCTTCACTGACTCCTTCACAGCTGCCGAGCCCCAGCGTGACTCCTCCGCTCCCGCGCTAATGAGGGGGGGGGGCTGCTTAACTCGCACCAAGCAGTCACACCTCTCCTCTGTGATAATACAGCCCATATGTCATTATATCGAACACAGGGGCCTTATACAGCACCCTCAGCCAACTCGCTACGCAGGACGGCCGCCTCCTTTGCCAGCTGAGTGTCACCAGAGGGAATCAGCAGTAGACATTTTATTATATGTACTGTTTTATCAGTATATTACAGTGGGACTTGTGAGTCATTTAACCTAAATGCAGTCAAAGGATTTGCATGATGGTCTGGTTGCATTGAGTCTGATAAGTCATGGTCATGAGTAGCTTGAAAAAAATTCTGTGAAGTATTATGGGAAACTTCCTTTATAAATCCTTCATACAGAAACTGTGGATTAAATGTGACCCTGTCTTACTATAAAAGGCAGAAGCCGACGCACTCTACAGGTCGCTTGTGCATTGGGTTAATGGATCAATTTTTATAGGGTTTCCTGATGTTTTATAGCTGTTGGAAACATTGATGCAATCCTTTGCCAAAGTCAATAATCTGGGCTTGCCGTTGTGGGGTCCGATAGGAGCCAGGATGGCTGGGGAGGGGGTTCGAATGAGGCTCTGCAGGAACAAGAACTCAAGGGTGGTGATATGCAGCTCATACTGTAGTTTGGCAGAACCGTCACATGTGCGTGGGCCCTTGAGCAGTCACACGTCCACGGGGCCCTTCAGCAGTCACACGTCCTCGGGGCCCTTCAGCAGTCACACGTCCTCGGGGCCCTTCAGCAGTCACACGTCCTCGGGGCTCTTCAGCAAGGCCTTTAAGCCCCTGCTGCATGTTGGCTGACCCTACCCTGTGGCCCCCAGGCTATGAAGAGCGAGACGGGGCAGGCTAACAGAAGACTGCCAGTGTATTCATACTCGTACTCGTGCAAATAGCAAAAATAAAGGAACATCGTGTGGGGCTTCCCATTCCGTCCCTCAGGTTCATTTCCATCATACTGTAGGTCCATCAGTGTCACAAACCTCCTGGTAAGATGGATGCTGTTTTCTAAAGAAGCTGCCTTCATTCCCATGTACTGTGAATCTAGAGAGACCTACGCTTAAAGAAGATGATGAAAAGATGGAAAAGATTGTCAGGAAAGCCTCACCGTATGTGACCTGACTCTAAGGCCCAACTGACATGGGAGGGTTTAATCTTTGTCATGTGTTACTTTTCTGTTCTTATCTCTTATGTTAGACGGGTCGGTGCAGACTCGTGTCTTAAATCAGCCATAAAATACCCTCAAAGCAGTTATTTATCATCCGATTTGTTTCTCACCTCTTGGTTACATTGTTAGGCTTCCTCATCCATGACAAGATTGGTTTTAATATTTTTGGTGTGGCTTTCTGGACCTTTCTTTTGGCAGCATTCATCCCGTTTTCAATAAAAAATAATGGTAAAATAAACCTCAAGAGAGTCATATAGATAAACTGAATTGGTCTTATCTTGTCTTACATGTATGTGCATGCCTCGCCTAGTGAGAAAAAAATTGTTTTAATTTATTTTGTTTAAATAGAGGCTTCTGACAAAGTCAAAAAGCCTGGATGCAGGACACAAATTCATGTGGCGCTTTTATGCATTGTAAACTTAAAAAGGGGTCGATGCGACCCCAACACGCTGGCAAGGGTAAGTACAGATAAGAGTCATAAAATGCCACGTTTCAGGCCTAGTGGACGGGGAAAGAGGTTTGAGTTTGCGCCCATAAAAACTACAACATGCATGCAGGCAGTGCCCAGGTTATGAATGAGATCCTACGTCGAATTTGTATGCAAGTCGGAAAAACAATGATAACAATAATAATTATACAGTAATAATAAAAGTACTCACATACGGTACTGTACTGTACCTGGAGTGCGACTCCAAAATACGCCAAAAGTGCTCCAACAAGGGAAGAGCGGTGAAAAGCTGAAGGCGTGAGTCATAGATGTATCTCCATTCTATACTGTTAGCTCCTTTTTCCCGACTCTGTTTTCTCTCCCACGTTCATTTACTCCCTGTTTGCTCTGTTCAGTTTGCCTTTGGCATTTTGCATATTTTTAGCGAGCTTCCCGCATCACACATAGACTTTTCTGGGTGAACACAGCCGTTAGACCTGACCGATCTACGGTCTCTAGACACCAGACCACTGGGTCCGAAACCCGGCGAGCCACGTGCGTCTTGCAGATCCGCTGAACATCACACAGAAAAATGAAACTGCAAAAAAAAGACAGAATAATTATCCCTTGGTAGATTACCAAGTGTGATCTCAGTGTGACGTCTTCTGGGGCAATTCGCACAAACGGAACGAGATGTTTACCGAAGAATTCACACAGAGATGTCGTGTTTACTGAGGAATTTCACCACAAAAGTGACACGAATAAGAAAAATTTGCATAAAAAAATGTGATTTTTACTATCGAATACCACAGAGACGTGACACATAAAGGTTTTGTGCAGTTCCAACTGAAATTTCTCCATGGAACTATATGCTGTACATGACATATGTCTTTAAAATTTGTGATATTTTCTGAATTAAAAACATGACAATGTAAGCTGCATAAGGCCATTCTGAAAGGCAGCACTGCACACAGTATATCAGTATCTGATATAAAGCTTCTCATTAATGCTCATTATTGTTGTTCTTACTTATGGCAGGAAGTGATGTCATTCACCAGCGTCGACTAGACGGTGCTTTGAAAAATCCACAGCTCGCTCTCATGTGATGCTTTCATAAGGAAATTTGCTAAATTGCTCCTTTGTCCTTAGTCTGCATTTCAAAGCTTTTACTTCAATTCTGCCAATAATCCGGCACTCGCAGGAGGATGTGGATAAGCATTTATGCGCTGACATGCTCAGCTCCACGGCTATAATTTCAGTCGCTCTTTGCCCATTTGCCTTCTACTGCTGCACAAAGTCTCCCTTTCCGAGTAACTTGGCTGAAGGGAGAGTCTGGCGGAAGCGTGACAGTCATTCAAATTCCTCAAACGGAGCAGAGCATCAGAAGGCTAGCGATGGCACGCAGCAGCGTCTATGTCGAATATCCCCTGTATTTTATCGTCATTCGGCTCATCTGTCTCCCTTTGCCTTATCAGTCACGCAGTCCTGCCGTCTCATTGAATCTGATCTTTCCGCGTAGCTCTTGGAGTGAAAGGTGTCTTCAAGTCGTTTCCTCATTAGGCAGAGTGCTCCGGAGATGCACCAGAAAGGGTTCCATTACGATGTCGTCGGGTGAAAGGTCAAAGGTCACGTGCAGATTGCGCCGTTAGAGTGAGTGTGAGGAACATTAGCACACAACTATAACCAGCGTCCATCTGGGGCTGCTTTCTCTGGTGTGAAGGGATGGCCTGGGGTTCTCCCTAAGTACAGTATCAGAATGCACACTCACTATCTGCAGCATGCAGTGCATTCTGGGAATTCAGCTGACCGGAGAGAGACGCCCGCTGAACATCTCCTGGAATCTGGAATATCGTCCCCTCAGCTTCAGGTGAAGATGCTTTACAGCGACGGTTAAAAGACGGCTGAAGCTGGCAGGTTGGAGTCAGGATTCCGGCGTAGAAGCCTAACAGGATAGAGCAGCTTCACAACTTCTTCCCAAAGGATGCGCAGGCGGGACGTCCAGATGCACACAGTGCCTGTCTGCGTGTTCCTCACTATGGGCCGAGCTCGGTGTCAGTCTCTGAATGGTGCTTCTCAGCATTCTGGTCAATGCATACCTCCGGTTCCTCGTGCGGTTCTATATACCCACTCTCAATAGTACTCCGTCACTATGCATACCTCCGGTTCCTCGTGCAGTTCTACAGGTATATACCCACTCTCAATAGTACTCCGTCACTATGCATACCTCCGGTTCCTCGTGCAGTTCTACAGGTATATACCCACTCTCAATAGTACTCCGTCACTATGCATACCT
>JAODKE010000055.1:6020434-6037211 GCA_026779605.1 Mormyrus hasselquistii
CACACACACACACACACACACACACACACACACACACACACACACACACACACACACACACACACATTTATTACTTTATACCTGGGAAGTTCAACGGAAATGCATAGATAGTGTGCTGTCACTATGTCATTGGTCGGCCTAATGGTATCACACAATACTGGAGTTTGGTCCTCAAAAAAATAGAAAAAAAAAATAAGTCAATCTCTTTTTTTTACGATTGAGGAGGAGTCTGTCCATCGACCTGCAGGCTGGGAGGCTCTTCGGGCGGGTTGGGGGAGGTGCTTGAGCGGGTGCGGCCTTGTAGTGTGGTTCTGGGTCCGGTTCCGGTCCCGTGCCGAGGCTCAGCGGACCAGAGGCGCCTGCTTGAGGGAGATGAGCACCGAGCGCATGCGGGACACATCCTTCGCCTGCTTGCTGGACTTGGGGTTGAAGTCGCAGAGATGAGCTACGCGCTCCCACTCGGAGCCGGGGCTGTTCTCGTCCATGTCGCAGACCATGGCCTCTTCGGCCGCCCTACAGGCGACACGGGAGGGGGGGGGGGGGCGATCAGTGGGGGTCGTGGAAACCAAACCCAGGGAGACTGACCCCTCCCTGTCCACCCAGAACCATCAGCGTCGTACAGCACCAAAGCAGAGGCGTGTCTGTATAACTAACTCGACTTCTCATCTTTCAACTTTCAAGCCTCGAGAAGCTCAAACGTCACGGATTTGTGCTGATACACCTGAAGTGACAGCCCATCTGCTACTGGTCTTAAATTTGCTTTATCTGCTTATGTGGTTTCTTGAATATTTTAAGGGGGGGTCCTTTACACCTTGGGTGGAGAGGCAGGCAGTGAATGTCCCAAACAAAAGACTCCACGTCCCCATCTACTGCGCAGGGGGGGTGACTGCAGGTAATCATATTAAAAACAGGTGACCCACAGGTATTTAAAACGAGCCGTAATCGCTCAGTCTAATGAACATTGTGTCACTTTGCTCTTAAAAGGGAACCGTAAATGAGCTTCAAGACGACAAGCTGCCAAGGTTTTACTTCTGCTGCAGCTTCACGGCAATTTAGGTGGTTAAAAAAAAAAAAAACAAACCCGTGCACCTAACTTGCTGTCTCCTTCTAGAATATTCCGAGGGAAGTTTCCCACGGAATATTCTACAGATCTATAAACAAGTTAGGTTTTAACCACAGATTAGCCCCTGTAAGCCAAGCTCATCATGCTGCTGACAGGAAGCAGGCCCCCCCGAGGTTCCTCCGGCCTTGAAGCGATTAGAGGTCAACGTGGTCCCTTATACAAGTATCCTCCAGGCTAAGAATATCCTCACCTGTCCAATCAAGGCCAGCCAAAATGCAACCCAACATTAAAGGGGGAGGGAACCGTGGAGTCACTTTCTACCCACCCCCCGCCAAACAAACACCGAGCCACAGAACTACAATCAGAACATCACCACCCAGCGTAGCTCCACCCATTCTGCCCAACCTTACCCGGCGACAGAAAGACTCCGCACTGCCATTGGCTAATTCCTGCCCTAGTTTTAAAAAGCCCTCTGTACTAATAAGGACACACACACGGCAAAATGGGGATGACGAGCCAATGACGAGAGTAACAGTCACAACAGACTACAGGTGAGCACAGAACCAGCAGACTGATACACTGTCACAAGGTGACACCAAATGTCTCAACTGGCAGTGAGCAGAACATTAAATATATCTGGAGTCTTCATTACTTAAATTTCTGTTTTTTTTTTTTTTTTTTTTTGTTTTTTTTTTACTTAACTGGTCTAGGCGGTAGCAAGGATGATTAATGTGTGTGCTTAAAGGTGCATAGAAAGGAAAAAAGGAGAAACAGATCAGAAGTCAGATATAGAGAAATGAAAATAAATAAGCTTTATGCAGATGAGGAGAGCCTGACATGCATTTCGGAGGCCGTGCCGATCGGGCTCAGCGTGCAGCCATCACACGAGCTGGGGCACCGGCGCCGTTTCTGAAGCCAATCGGGCAACGACCCGGCACCGACCAGCTCGAGGAAGGATATGAGGGCTACGACGCGAAGCCGGGGGGGGCAAATCAGCCAGCAGTACGATTTCCTGAAGCAGAGCTACAACAAAACTGTGTATCGTGTGCTTGAAGCAACTGTGCGTCCAGGTCTAAGTCAGGGCACCCAATCAGAAACTTGCGGTAACAGATCTCGGGCCTCTTATTGGCTGTAACGGTAACATTGACGGCATCTAAATGCCACAACCGCCCGTCTGACATGAAGCCAGACCTACACCAGACCTTCTAAGATTCATGGCTGGGAAGGATATCTCACAAGAAAAACACTCGCTTCGCATAACAGTTAGCAGCAATTCGATAAAATAAGAATATTTTTAAAGCTAATAGACTTGACCACAGCAGGAATGTTTTTGTATAATTTAACCTCACCTGGAGACTCCGTTGCTTTAAACAGGACAATGTGACTGAATCAGACTTAAACATTTGCCGGATTTCATCGATACACTTCTAGGCGAATTACGCTTTTTTTTTTTTTTTTTGGAGTATTGAGAGCGCTAATAGGCATTATTATCTACATATACATGACATACTAGGAGATTAAGGTCATTCATTACAATGGATGGAGACAAACTTATACTCAATACTCAGTCACTGTCACTATGTCACTCACATATCCTAACAAACACGAAGGACCATGACGATTAACGTACACAAATCGCAAAATGAAAATACATGATCCAATTCAAACGACACCTGGACAAGCACAAATGAAAACGGGAAAGGTGTCAAGGGTCTGGGTTTTTCCTGATTTAATGACGCAAAGGAACTTTCAAAGAGTGTTGTGCAGCTTTACTCGTTTATTATGAATTAAAATCCCTATAGTGCTTGGGAATTACTAAGGCAATTACAACTTTACAAAACAAGCAGTTCAGAGATGCTGAAAACTGCATGTTTTTTCTCCATTATAGAACCTTGCCCAGACTCAATAAAACATGGAAGACGAACAGAAAGAGGAAACTAACGGGAGATCATGGGTGTTAAATCATGAGGGATGCTTCTAACGGGCATGTGAAAGCAAAGGGATGTTAGTTTAGCGACATACACATAACCAATCAGCTCAGAGAAGGGCTGCCTGTAGAAATCTTCGTCCAGCACCCTGGACGGAGAGACGTCCGAAAGGAAAGCGGCGGGCGGGAGAGAAGAGAGAGAGTGGTAAAAAGGAGAAGAAGACATTCAAACAGCGGGCGCGGGCGTGACGGAGGCGGGTCGGCGCGGGGGTTCTGGGAAACGGGCATTTACACGGCTTAAGGTGGGAGGAGCTTTGGACTACAGCATGCTTCCGGTCCCAGGGTGTGCGGCTCTCAAGGCTGGCTGCTGACCAGAAGCCTCCATCTGGCTGAAATGACCGCCAGACGATCTCGTTTCTATCGCATGACGAGGTGCCAATTCGGCGCCAAAGAACGCCGTGAATGGAACACCTACGCTTCAGGTAAGTTCTGGATCTTTTCCCAGAGACAGGTCAAATGTTCAGCTCCTGCATCACAGAGGATCGCTGCCTTCCTACGCCGACTCTTTTTAAACTAACAGAACGAGCTACATAATTCACGAAACACAATTTACCCGTTTTCCAGAATAACTAAAACTCGGCATTGAGGCATTTAAACTGAACAGCAGTTTTTAGGTTCCTGGTAATTAAGCTGAAATTAAATATTTAAATTCAAAATACAAAACTGTAGAAGTCATGCAAGTAAAACAAGTTATTTGATATAAATGACCTATTCATTGGTTTGGGGGGGGGGGGGGGCAGTACTCTAGGGCCTGTGAGGGTCCCTCCGCCAGCTCCGTTTCTGCACTCCGCCGTTCGCCCCCAGCCACTCGGAAAGTCCCCGCTTTACCTGTTACTGGCTTTCGTCTTCTCCAGCTGCTCATCTTGCCGCAGGTGCCACTCCTCCAGCTCCTGCTTGGCCTTCTCCTTCCACTCCACCTCCTGCTTGCGAGAGTTGGCGTCTGGAAGGAGGGGAGGTGCACAGCTCCACAAATGACACTGACCAGGAGGCCCAACAGCCGGCCCAGCCGTCCCTCTTGTAGGGCTCATCTCTCGAAGGCCCCCCATCCCACCCAACGAGGCCCAGCCATCGCTAGCCTCAATAAGACCCGCCAGGACACGTCGCTTACCCAGAGCCTCCAGCCTGTCCTTCTGTTCCTCTCTCCACTTGCGCAGGCTCTCCGGCTCGGACTGCAGGCGGTCGACACTGGAGATCGCGGCGTAAGCGTCGGTGGGGCCGTTGCTCGCCTGTTGGGGACGAAGAGTGAATGGCTTTGTTGTCCCGTGTGAACATTCTGGTTTTCAGATAAACAGTTTCGATAGTACAGGTGATTTTCAGACAACTGAACAAAAACTGCTACAAATGAGTTTAAAATGAAGCACACGGCCGTACTGACAGTTTACAGAGCTGAACATGGCTGGATTTATTTGACTGTATAGTATAAACATTTAATACTGTTCACATATTTTCCAGTTAAAGAACAGTCAATCAAACTGCAAACGGCTCAAACTATACAGCACTGAGCCGGGCCGGACCTTAATCTCTCATACCTCACGGGTCACCTCAGCACAAACGGGGGCAATAACGTCACCAGCTAGAAAGACAGATCGAGTTGTTTTACGGTGAAGTTTACCTCGTGCACTTCACCGTTAACAGCAGTGTCGATGGCATCTGGGGAAAGAACGAAAGTCACATTAGCAGACGGCCCAAGTGCTTTTATGTGTCTAGCGGTCACCGAGGTAAATGTAAATAAGCTTATATTAATATTGTCATTGTTCCACCACAAAAGCTCACTGTAAAAGAAAATAAAATAGCAGGCAAAGTGTCCTCTGTCCTCCGTATGGGGTCTCTGGACATATCAACGGCCTCTAGACTTTCAGTCAGTTAGCTAGCAAATGTCAAGAATCATGAATCATGTCTTGGGGGAAAGATACAAGATCGGTTTTTGTCCTATAAAAGTGTTGAAGTAATTTATTCTGTTCTGGGAAATATCTTGCCAAACTCAGATTCTTCTTTTTAAAGTAAAACTAACCATTAAATTTTTAAACACCATTTTATTTGAATCATTTTTTCCTCTTTGTTCGCTCTGGGCAGGACACGTCCCAGCACCCAGCTCTGAAAATGGAGAGCGTCTCATCATTAATTTAAACCATTCTGATCCAGTAACAGGGCGACGTTTCTGGGGAAGAGGATAACGTTGGCCTCAGACGCCGCATGGTGAGACCGGCAAGGTGTCTCCTGGTGACCTGCCCGGTAGGAACCCCACAGAGCGAATCAAAACCAGCCAGAGAAAACCAGAGGATGTGGATTCACGGTATCGCAGGGAACACATCCCCGCCAGGCTGGGATGTGATACTAACACGTACACATCAGTTTAGGGCCCCACACTTCACAAAGGACCCGAAATGAGAGAGAACATTAGCTCAGGAATACAGCTAAAACATTCTTGGTTTTACAGCCGGATTTAAACTGCTTCTCCTGCCCTTGAGCTCCTGTGATGCTGTCCTGAGTAACGGATGCGAAGACACCGGGTCATTCAGGTCATTCCATCCACACATTTTAAAAGCACAACCAAAAACACAGAGAAATAGCAGAAAATCTTCTTTCCATGAATTTGAACAGCTAAGCAGAAAAATCCAAAGGCTACAGCAGACAGTGCCGGACCACACTCGCCGTCGAGAGGATACCGGTCCCTCACAAGTCAGGAAATATAAACAAGGAATAGCTTCAGAATCTTCTTTATCTATTTTTCCTCTTCCAGCCTGTGGGGAGGCCCCACTGGATCTACTGTCAGCCTCGACAGGCTGAGGGTGGGAGCCGGGGACATCTGGCAGCTGGTGGCCATGAAGGTCACGGAGGATGTGGAGGAAGAGGTCAGCGACACCAAGGACGAAGGTGACGGGTAATGGGATAGGACCAAAGGCTGAGTAGCTATCGATCATGCTGGAAATGAAGCTAAGAGGACCAAGGCTACAGAACAGGGGCTAAACACAGAGTACGTTTCATTTCCCTTTAATAGAACGGCCCACACAGGCAGGAAGTGTTTACCGTAAACCGCGAAGCGCTCCGTGCGTCAAACGACAGTAAACGCTACCGATCATTTATCGGACGTGGAATGAGTATGGCGTACCCACATCGCTCACACGCGTGGTGAAATCTCCACGTGCAAAACCGGGGAAGGGGATCCCGGCCATGAGAAGCAGTCTCACAATGGCTCACTGGCATATATCCCTATAAACCCGAGGGCACTGGACATCTGCAACCAGTATGCTTAACACTGGCCACAATAATACTTTTGTCATGCAGCTGGGAATTGGCTGGATAAGTGTAAAGGATTTTATAACCCAGAACAGCCAGTTGGAGCCTTTTAATGTGAACTGAGCCAGAAAAACATTTCAAGCAAAGAGGGAGTATAATATTAAGTATAACAGAAAAAGAAAATTAATGTTAAATAGTCTAATAAGTGTCTTAATGGCCATACAAATGTTCCTGTTAATAGTGTAAATACTACGCTTGCGCAAGCCTGACACTGTTATCAGGTAAATTATTCAGCACGCAATGTCATAATGGTCACTCCTCCCTGAATTATGGGCTGCTGGGGGGCTTGGTTCCCTAATTATCCATCAGGCTGTCAGCAATTCTGCCGCACATCAGCCTTGTCCTGCGCCACTGCTTCGAATCAACGGCGTCTATGGTTTTACAACCATCTGACCTATTTATATCACATATGTTGTTCAGCAGCTCTTCAGTTTAACAGAAACAGGGATTTGAGATTAGCCCACTACTACGATTACCGAGTTCTCCCCAAACGGGCTACAAACTGTGTTTGTAAATTTGTTATGGTCCATGTTACAATACAGTAGCCCCCTGTATCCGCAGCAAGGTCCAAAAAAGACATGTGTGAAATGTGTAACGGTACGTTTTCTCGTTGTTCCTTTGTCCGCTGAGGGATATAAATAGCACCATAGTCATTGTCTGTCATCCCTGAAGCTCTATCATGACCTGAGGAATGGGCCGAAACGACACAATCCATTTCATTCGGGAGAGTATAGTACTGTACAATACTGTAGCCAATAATAATGTACAGTGTACTTTATCACTGTATTTAATGTCCGTAATGTCTTACTCTGCGTAATTTATCGATTGACCTTTACCATATGTCTGCGGATGGCTCACTACTACGCATGGTACGGTAAAAAAAACTCGACCTAAGAGTGAAAATCATCTGAAATGTCCTCGCCGAGTTAAACGGACGCGACACTGTGCGTCATTTTTAACACGCAGCCGCATCAAACAGCATTAACACGGATGACTTAGGAGGGGCAAGTAATCAGCGAGCCGATAAACAAAATGGAGTAACAGCAAGTGCATGCACGGTTTTATTAAATAGGCCAGAACTGGGGGGGGAAATGGAAAATAATACTCATTCCCCTGAAGGTAGTCAGGCTTGGTTGGGTTAGACAGCGGCCTGGTGCTCAGGTACTATTCTGCCCATTCATTATTAACTTATTGTTATGAACAATAAGCATTTTCAGTCTCAATGCAGGAAGCAGGTACCACTTGGGAAATGTTCGTGTTGGGAAATATCCATCGCGTGTCTCGGCAGGGGGGTTATCCTAAAAGTTGAAAGCCTTTAGTTGCTTTTATCCAATCTGGGGCTTTGGGATGTCTTCACAATAGACGACGCCCCCTTTCTCTCAGAGCGCTGAGCCACAGAGGGGCTCCAGGCTTGGGCGTCCGCCTCAGTCTCCACTCAACCGTCCTTCAGCAAGAAGGTCGCACGTCACCGTTTGCCTTGCAATCCGAGCCACAACTCGGCCTCAGCGGAACCGACTTGTGGTAGCTAGACAACAGGGTTCAGAGGAAGACCCCCCCCGGTTACGTAATAAGCTTCAAACGACGCCACCTGAAAACAGATCCGTCACTGTCACCAGCCGCATTTACGAACAGCTGCGGATAATGCGCGCCTGTGACAGATGCAGCACCGCACCAGCGCTGCCTTAGCTTGCAGAGCTGAAAGCGTCCTTCCCGCCGGGCAGAGAACCTGCACATCGCCTCTGCAGGTCACCGCAGCAACTGAGGACCTCTGAATTAATGCGTGAGATTTAGTGTCAATTCCCGCTAGGAAAGCTATTTTAAAAAAACAGCGGTAATGTAATACAGCTCGCTCACTCACTCACTGAGAAATTCTCTTTTTTTTTTTTTTTTTGGGGGGGGGCTTTTTTTGCTTGGATTATGTTACATTATAGGTGTAAGAGAAATTTCTGTATAACTGTGCCGCCATTATTTTTTACTCAGTCCCACCAGTCGTTGCTCAAACCTCAGGGATCCAATTTTTTCTTTTCTTCGAATGCTTCCCATAGGATATCTCTGCAACTCTGCTACGATTCTTGTCACACCCGACTACAACACTAAATTGCTTCAAAGGAAAATGAACAGGAAATGTCTGCATGCTGGTTTCACATAAACACTGGTTGTGTTTCCAGCATAGTGCCTGTGTTATCGAACACCCTTTCAAGGCGTAATTGATGCATCTCTCAGCATCAGGGGCCAAAGACGCAACCCCCACACCTACAGCGCCTCAGCCACGGATCTGGGCTGGCAACTGAATAATTCAGCAGTTGACAGTTTAACAGGACACTTATCTTTTAAGTCGGCACATTTCTGAACGAAACGCAGACTCGACGTCAAGATGTGGAACGCGAAGTGAAAAAGGCAACAGCGTCGACACCACAAAGCCACGGTGTCCTTTTAGCAGTGGCCCAAAGATGCCATCCCCGGCTGCAGATTAAAACGCTCCAACCGTGAACCGGAAGCACCCTTTTATATGACACTTCTGGCATCATCTCCTCACAAAACACCGTCCTCGTTAAACCGGTAAAGCACCAAATGATTAGACCACTGCCTCTAGCTATAGCACTCTTCACCAGACTTCAATGGCCTTCAGTGGTTTTCAGTTTACACCCCCCTGCTTTTAAAGGCTTGTTTTCTACGTTATCAGTCAGGTGACCTTCGACCCTCAGAGTGTTTTTTTTTCCCTCCCTACTTGGGAGTTCTTGCTTCTTCTCCTCCGTCCTCTTCTGGCATTCTTACACTCCCTTTTCCGCCATTTTATGCACCACGCTCTAGCAATGGATTGCCAAAGATCCTCGTCAAAGGACGACTCTGTTGCGAAAGGCGCTATATAGCCGCTTACAGTATGATCCGTCCACCCAGACTGAGCTACGATACACGTTTATTGGCAGCTGTTTAGATGCGGCTCGTTTCCTCCTGTAACGAGAGACGCCTCATTACTCATTGAAGGCCCTCCGATCGGGTGACAGAGCCACATCTCCAGGGTAAGAGGACGACGGGAGCTGCGGGAAGCACAGTTTTTCCTGATGACCGCTGCCAGGCAGCAGGGCATAGCCTGGCCGCCGGACTGCAGTGCATGCTGGGAAAGCGGGAACAGTTCAGGCTCTTGAACAGCATACCACCCCCCCAAGTGTCCCTCAAAAGGTCACATTCCTCTCCGAGAGGAAGAACAAAAAAGCTGCGATCTGCAATTCATTCCCTGCTGCCTACACTGGGTGAGGAAACGGGAATCTCTGAAGAAAAAAAGCCCCCCCCCCCCCAGAACTGTTATCCAGACAGTTGCTGCTTTTGCAGTCTGCTGACTGCTGACAAAGCCCTCACCTAAACACACCTCTAAGCAATATGTCTGTTAAACCTCGGACTGGGGGCTGGTTGTTGCGGAGTTGGTCACCACGCCGTCAGCAAATGCAGGCTCTGGGCCGTGGGGCCGCCAGTACCCGGCCAAAACGCTGGCCTATGCAGTGTTGAGGCGGGCGGCGAGCGCGGCCGTGACTCACGCCAGGAAGAGTCAGCTCGAGGTTTGGATGCGTCAGCCGCAGCTCCACTTCCTGTTCGGTCAAGTGGCTACACCTTAACTCACGCAGTACAAAGGTTACTGCACCTAATGTGCACTCTAACATGCAGGGGGGGCGGTGGGAGGGCTGGAAATGGTAGATCACTCGATGTCCGCCTTTGGCGGAGGCCTCTCCACCTGCATGAAGGTTGGCCACTGGCCACTTCGATGGACTCGGTCTTCTGGAGCAGATCCAGTTGCATGCCTTGAAAAATCCTACTCGGTTTGCACTGCATCTGCTGCACTGCAGGAAACCCGCAGAATCCCCGCCTTTGCTGCAGTATCTAGGCATCAGGATGAAACTCCTACTTAAAATACCTCTTTGATGTTATGCACTTGACAGTGACGCTGGGGTTAAATTTCAAGGAAGGTGCACAACTTGGTACCTCATCAATCATGTATATTACTGCGGTCTCAGTGCTATGAATTTTATATGGAAGTTACAGCAAACATCCCAGCTTATGATACAACGCGGCGCAAAGCCAGCCTGACGCTGACCGTTATTGCCACAACATCCGGATATTTTTCTGCCACCACAGGGTCGCCAGTGCCCGGCTGCGCATTACAACACGCCTAAGCGCCGGGCGAGTCATGGATAACGGGACCCATAAGACCCGGGATTATTCAACCAGGGGGGGTTTCCCGCTAAAACCCGCTACGTGCGGTCGTGTGCGCGGCTCACCCGTCAGGCTGTCGGTGAAAGATGACGGGACCTCCCCGCTGTCCAGGATGCTGAAGCCCTCGTCGTTCTCGATCCCCGCGATCTCGCTTTCCTGCTGGGCCAGGAAAGCGGCGGCCGGGTCCTCCTCCGTCCCGACGCCGTTACCGGCCTCGGGCTGCGGCGCGCTCAGCATGTCGAAGTCATCCATCGCTGACTAAAAGCCGTCGACAGTACTTTAAAGAAACCGGTAAGTGAAGCGCAAACACCGCAGGACGGCAAAGCCCAGACTGGGTCAGTACGAGATTAGGCGAAGGGAAAAGGCAGGATGGGAGACAGCTACACAATGGAGCGGAAAGCTCGACGCGGCCAATCAGAGGCGTCGGCGTTTGATGGACAGGGCTTTGGCCAATCAGAACGACTCCGGTCACTGGCTAAGCCAATGAGAAAGGGTAGAGCCGAGCACGCACTCATCCCGTGATCTTTGCCGTGTGCAGGACGTAGGCAGGAGCGGCGACGCGCCGGCGATCTGCAGCATAGGATCTGCAGGGCTGTTCGCAGCGCTGCGCTGCTGCTGGATGGGGCTCGTTATGCCGCTGATGCCCGGGCTGCGACATTATTTTGAATTTCAGCGTGTAGGTTCAGATATGTGTTGGGGGAAACCGCCGACTTTGTAGTGGGTCTTGGGCGTGATTTTTTTTACATGTTTGATGTTCCAAGGGAAAACTATCAGTTTCTTTCAGTGCATTAGTTGCCTTGGACGAAATATCCAGCTAACGTACAAGTACTGCACCCAATTGCTTTAGATCATATATGCTAAACGGTTCGTATATATACGAATTTTGCGCTTATTATGTTTTCAAGGCCAACCACGTAATAGGAAGAACTGAAACAAAATGCAGTTACAATATGACATACTTAAATGAGAATCAAAATGTAGGTTTTCATTTGTTCACTGATTAACGTAAGGTAACAGTTAATGTTATCAAATTTGTAGGTTAATATGCTCATCTTACGTTCTCCATCTTTTGATTTTTGCGCCCCATTTACTAATGTTTTCATTTACTGACAACAGGAATGACAGCATCTGACGTTCGTTTACAGTACATACACATTGGTTATATTTGTACTACATACTTTAAAAAAAAAAAACTCCATATACTGCTGTCCGGCTTTGATTGCACCTATAAGTCATCGAACAAGCATTAGTCGATAGTATTACTAAATTCACAGGAATAAATATTATGATCATATAAAGTTAAAATTGAAACTTTTGCACTGTCATTTTAAGAGGTCTACGGGCACGTGTGCACTGTTTTCTCTGCAGGCGTTTATATTAGACGCTGGTTTATATTAGAAGATGCTTTGGACCCTGTCGCTTTGTCACTACCCAATCTGCTGCTCCTGTCCGGTTTGCAGCTTGCACGTCTGCGCATGCACCTAGAGTGAGAAAGAAGCTCTCAGCCGAAGAACTAAGAATGCCAAAAAGTCTCGTATTTTGTTTGGTTACTTATGGTTCAGGTTAGGGCTGGGTTAGGAGTTAGGAGTAAGCGGCGCGACGGACAGAGTGGGCAGTCAGTACGACTGGTACAGTGACACCTTTAGTGGTCAAAACCCGGAGCTGTCTCTGGAGCCCCCTTTAACTGGAACCTGCACTTTTGTCATATATTCTTATTACTTTACTATTACTTTACCTTTATATATTTCTATATTTTCACACTTAATTTGTTAATTTATGTTATTTAATTATCCTTGGTTATCCTTCTGCCTTGTTTATTGCGCCATCTGCAGTAACGGCAATTTAATTTCTCGGCATGTCAAAAATGCAAATTTTGTTTTTTCCCGGTAATTGCTCTGGGAAAAGAATGTCTACTAAACAGTGTAATTATAAGAATGTAGATTTTACACTGATTTCAAATCAAAATATTAAACAATGCACTTAAAATATGACAATAGACAACGAATTTTTGAAACTCAAATGTTACTCAAATTTTCATCTGACCCCTGACTAACAATTTTTTTTCAAATATGCAGCATAAAATTGCCATCTTACATTGTCGAGCTTTGATTTTTGCGACACATCTTAAAGGCTTTTCATTCACTGGCAATAGGCGGTCGATGCACACATTCAGAATCAGCTTTATTCCCCAATTGTGCTGAGGCACACAAGGAATTTGCTGCTTGAGACTCCATAGTACACAGACAATAATACACATGTGAATGACAATCAAATATACACACATGAGTAACATTTTACAAATATAAGGTGCGAGGTTGAGTACAAACAGAGTTTAAGGGGGGGGGGGGGGACTGGCAGAAGGCGGGTGACACAGCTTAGCTGTTTATGAGGGTGATGGCCTGAGGGAAGACGCCGCTCCTGTGTCCGGTGGTTTTTGCGTACAGATTTCAGTAGCGCCAGTCACAGGGGAGGAGCTGGAAAAGATTACGTCCAGGGTGTGACGGATCCATTCGTTATTTTTGGTATAGTTCTTCTAATAAAACATTTACATTTACAGCATTTGGCAGACGCCCTTAGCCAGAACAAAACCCTATACACTGCTGATCGCCTTAAATAAGAAACCAGACACGCAGTATTCGTTACTTTATTCACAGCAATGATGAACAGATATTACGAATATAGAAAGTTGAAATGGAAAATCGTCCACTGTCACTTTAAAAAGCCGGCGGACACGTGTGCTATTTTTTTGTCCGCAGGGATTGGCATTGCCTATATTGGCATTGTAAATCCGCCGGTAAATATATACTTTAGACCCGGACCCTTTATGGGAAATTAAGCGAGTCAGTAAATAAGTTACACCCTCATGCCTGGGTTTACACGAAGATCGCAGAAGTAAATAGCGTTTGCGGCACTGAGTGACGTCGGGCTGCAGGATGTAGTCAGGAGGCGCCGCGCTTCCTGTTCCCGGTGCTGCCTGTCATTCGCCTCCCGCAGGTCCGGACGCTCTTTAGCTTTACGAAATGCCGCTTAAGTTCGAGCTGTGCCCCGGCAGGATGATCGGGGGAAGCAACCCCTGCTTCATCATCGCCGAGATCGGACAGAACCACCAGGGGGACATCGAGATAGCAAAGAAAATGATCCGAATGGCCAAGGTAAGCGGCCGGCTGCAAGTCTCCGTTAGACAGCACCTTAGCCAAGAATGGCTGGGAGTCCCGAAATACTGCACCGTAATTATAGCATCAAGATCAGGTTGTAGATGTTGCTGATTTTTTTTAGTCAACCTTGGGTGATGTATGGTATTGATGAACAAAGAGTTCTTTGTATGGTATTTATCTTACAGTTTGTCATTCAAATATCAGAATGCTCCTTGTTTGAGACATTATTCCAGACCACTTTCTGTTATCGGTGGAATTTCCGTAATATTTCATTTTTATGGTAGCTGCGCACACGTGTAACACCAAAGGTAAAAATAACGTTTGCTTATTGTTATATGTAACTTCCAGGTAACGTTTCCCTATGTAATTTCAGGACTGCGGGGCGGACTGTGCCAAATTTCAGAAGAGTGAGCTTGACTTCAAGTTTAACAAACGCGCCTTGGAGCGTCCCTACACCTCCAAGCATTCCTGGGGCAAGACGTACGGGGAGCATAAGCGCCACCTGGAGTTCAGCCACGAGCAGTACAGGGAGCTGCAGAAGTATGCCGAAGAGGTTGGGATATTCTTCACTGCCTCGGGGATGGATGAGGTAAGCGGGATGTTTAGCCAATTTACTTAAGCCAGCGGTGGCCAATCTTATACGCAAAAGGCCGGTGTGTTTGCAAGTTTTTGGGATCACCTTTAGGTCAGCTGTTCCACCCTAAGTGTGAGGACTCTTCAGCCAATCAGTCCTCTAATCAGAAATATAATTAGGGAGCTGCAGCGAAAACCCACAAACACACCGGCCCTTTGCAGATTAGAGTGGCCACCTCTGACTTAAGTGAACTTGACTAAAATAGGTTTTATATTTTGTTCCCAGTGTCTCCTGCTTCACTTTTTATTATGTTCTTATCTTCTTATTCTTGTGTACTACTGTCATCGAAATTTTGAGCCATGGTAGCCTTCTGCCGGCAGAACCAGGATTTAAAACTGCAGATTTTTAAAAAACAGAGTGGTCTGTGTTTTTCCCAGAGCTGTATGTTTGAACATTTTAGAGTGATTGTCTTTTATTAATAATTTACTTATTTGCATATCCATCCAGCTTAGCGCTGTCCTGCTGACCTTAGCATTGGTTTTCTATTTCCATGGATCATTCCGCTGGGTTCTCTCCGGCAGATGGCTGTGGAATTCCTCCACGAGCTCAACGTGCCATTTTTCAAGGTTGGCTCAGGAGACACCAACAATTTCGTCTACTTGGAGAAGACGGCACAGAAAGGTTTGACTTGTTTGTTTACTCGGTCATTCGTTGCACGAATGCATGACGGAAAACCGTCATGGCTGCTCAGGGCGGAGCCAAGGTGAGCGCGTGTGTATCTGCCGCTCAGGTCGCCCCATGGTGGTGTCCAGCGGCATGCAGTCCATGGACACAATGCGGCGCGTTTACCAGACCGTCAAGCAGCACAACTCGAACTTCTGCATCCTGCAGTGCACCAGCGCCTACCCACTGGAGCCCGAGGACGTCAACTTGCACGTCATCACGGTAACCGCCTCCCAGAAAGCCATCTTTATGCATAACCACGAAGACTCCTACCATGCAATTATTTTGGGATGGAACTGTAATGTCAGTTGGTCGTTATAGCTAGCATTTTATTTACGTTACGTTAAAGCCGGATCGTAGTTGTTTCCTGTCTTTTTATATTAGTGTCCATTTTTGCCCCAAAACTCATAGGAGTACCAGAAGGAGTTTCCAGACATCCCTATTGGCTACTCTGGCCACGAGAGCGGGATCAGTATATCGGTGGCAGCTGTAGCCCTGGGGGCCAAAGTCCTAGAGCGTCACGTGACTTTGGACAAGAGCTGGAAGGGCAACGACCACGAGGCGTCACTGGAGCCGGCGGAGTTGGCGGAGTTGGTGCGGACCGTGCGTATGGTGGAGCGCGCCCTGGGCTCGGGCATCAAACAGATGCTGCCGTGCGAGAAGCCCTGCCACGACAAGGTGAGGCCCTGCGATGCCGCGACGTCGGTCCGAAAAGCTCCGCGGTGTGATTTTAATGGGGCTCTCTTACGCAGTTATCATTCCGTCTTTGGACGAGTTCTATAATTTCTTTGATATCTGGCTTTGATAGGCTGAGGGACGGAAGGTGTGCGGCTCTGAGGGTTGGGACTCTGTGCCTGCGATCAGGTGGTCACTGGTTCTAATCCCATGACTGGCAGAGTAATTCCACCATTGGGGGCTTGGGGAAGACCCAGAAGCCCAATTTTTGGCCGACCCTGCATTCAGTCGTACGTCATTTCAGTATAAAGCATCTGATAAATTAAAGTAAATGAGGGAGTAACGTTTTTATCAGAGGTGCGTTGCTCCAGTCCGCAAAGTAAAAATCCAGACCAAGATTTTATTTCAACCCACCTGTTGACTATAAAGAGTCACAGTCTCAGAGACTCAACTGGTTGGTTGAAACAAAATCTTGGTCTCGTGCGGCGTGCTGCGCTAACCAAACTTAAGCATAAGGATACGCCGAATTTATACAGATTCCTAACTGTTAGGCACCACAATATGCATCTCTTTAGTATTTTAGGTATGATACTAATTAGCTTATCGAATTGTGGGTGAAAATAATGTCCATGTAGTGCCAAAAAACCCTTCACCATGTAAAGCCCTGCAATACAACAGACTAACTTCATTTATGTGGTTTACGTGATTTTCTGGGGGAAAATTAAGATTAAGATTAATTGACCAATCGTTAAAATAGTCGATAGATTAATCCTTAGAAAAATACTCATTAGTGGCAGCGCTATGAGGAACGCATCTGTTGTCCTCTTTGTTAGCCGCAACATTGTCTGTAAGATGTAAATACTGACGTAAACAGGACAAAAACCTAAACGGAAATTTAGCCTCAGCAGCCAAACCCCTCTGTCCTGCCTCCTCCCACCCAGCTGGGGAAGTCGGTGGTGGCCAAGGTGACCATCGCCAAAGGCTCGGTCCTCAGCCTGGACATGCTGACTGTGAAGGTGGCTGAGCCCAAGGGCGTGGCGCCCGAGGACATCTTCCAGCTGGTGGGAAAGAAGGTCACCGAGGACGTGGAGGAAGAC
>JAODKE010000055.1:6065360-6084491 GCA_026779605.1 Mormyrus hasselquistii
CAGAGGACTCAACTGGTTGGTTGAAACAAAATCCTGGTTTGGATTTTTACTTTCTGGACCTGAAATGTCCACCTCTGGTAAGTAGCATACAAACATGAAAGACTTATAAATACTGATCTTAAAGCAACATACTGAGACATGGATAGAGGACACAGACAGAAAAATAAATATGGATTTGACTTCAATGTTACGAATGTGCAGTAATGGATTTTTGGTCACAGTATTACAGTGTCAGTGCAAAAAGGGGGAAACAGGGAGGGTGAGCTTAACTCCCCAAGCCTGGAGCTGAGAAGGAATCAAACTCACAGTCACAACCTTATAAGACTGCAAAACATGAAATGTCAGATATCATATGTGCCTGTATCTGCGTGTGTGTGAGTGTGTGTGCACAGTATATAACAGGGGGTTTGTTTGTGTATGCAAACAGATGAGGGCGTCAGGGAGGTCATACTCAGTCGTGAAAGGGTGAGCGTGCATATGTATACACTGCGTGTCTGCGGTCGGCAGGAATGCACACTACTCACTTGCTGAAAGAGCCCCTTGCACAGGGCATACAGCGGGTCTGTCCAGCGAGGGGTTGGTGCTGGCCTTTGGCACACAGCAGACACGCCCCCTGAGTCACGCAGAACCCTGGGTCCGAGCAGCAGGAACACTGCAGCGTGTCTGCGGGCCCCAGAGCATAACTCATCAGCCGGCGGTGCGAAGCGTCCAGGCGGAGGCGACGGCGCAGAGGGCGACACGGGCCTTACCGTTATTGGAGTAGGATCCCGGGGTGCAGGAGGCACAGGCAGACGTGTTGACGGCGGAGCAGTCCAAGGGCGTGGCGCTGGGCAGAGGGGACGTGGTCACCATCGCAGTCTCGCCGGCTGTGGTGTTTGTCACAGCTGGACTGACGGTGGTCTGACTCGCCACCAAACCTGAGAGAGAGAGAGAGAGAGAGAGAGAATGTAGGCAGAGTCTGATGATAGGAACATGTTGCCTGTATTATTTCTGAGACAGAAGGCGGGCGGGGAAGGATGGTGAGCTTGTGATCAGAAGGTGAGCGAGGCCGTCACTAGAGCAGTCCCTGTGTCACTCTGCTTTCTCAAACACATACGTCACTCTGGGGGAAAACCATCTCCTAAATAAATCAAATCAAAGGCAGCGTGTGTCTGTGAGGAAATTACCAGTAGTGTGATTTTATCAAAGGCCAGGGGATCCCTGTCCTAAATATGAGGGAAAAAAAAAAAAAACCAGTACATTCTGCTCATAAAAACACAGTGTAGAAGCAGAAATGTGCACAAGATCTGCCTGCTGCAGAACATCCTCTTCTGGATGCCTGAATGTGGACCTTTGTTCAAGGCAAATTTCCCTCAACAACAGGAATTAACAAAAAGTCCTCAGTCCTGCTCTTTTGTTGGTTGTTTTCATGGCCGAGAGAAACACACCAAGCAGATTTTTGGTTTTGCTGCTTATGACTTAAGCCCCTTTTCCTAACCTAATGAGCTCTAATGGACCACAGGAGTTGAGCATTCTGGCACAGATTCGGGTGTGAGGAAGCAGGCTGTTCCACTGCAGTCATGTGCGTTTTCTGCGGGTCATTCCTCCGTAGCCGGTGAGAATGGTGAATCTTACTAGTGTAGCCACAGGCAGGAAAACAAGCATTGCATCTCTTTCATGTGTGTGGAGTCTGTCTGGATGGCAGTTTAGAGATAGGCAGCAATAACACCATCCATCCCATTTATCATTCAGAATGGGCAGGACACACAGAGGGCTTCGATTCCCAGAGCCCATATCCTCAGACACATCATCTGAATATCTATACTAATGGCCCTTCTTGACTGCAAACCTTCATTCTTTGTTCAGATTTTTCCCAAGCAGAGTTTGCGGTTTCCAGCCCCTGCGTTTGATCCGGCCAACTTAACAAGCCATCAAACACCTGGTGCTGAGGCTGATAAAGCAGAACTGAGACTGTGTTAAGAGTAAAGGGGAACACCGCGGAAAAACCCAGAGATAGACACAAACCTCCAGAAATATCACAGCACTGATATTGATGCTGTGAGACATTTGCATGTCCCCAGGTATCAAGTAATAAGATTAACTTGGGTGTTAACTAATCATCATGTGACACAGTGGATAAGATCGAGAATTTTTAACCTGTTTTTTTTTTGTTTACCAAAGTCCGCAAAAGGATCCAGACACACAGTACCTAAACATACCTCACAGTACCCAAACATACCTATCCAACTAACTAGCTGGATAGTTTAGCAGATGTCGTAAGCTTTACACAAAAATGTCAGATAAGCCACTAAGACTTAGTGTAACTACCTAAGAGCCAGTGGAGGAACAAACAAGCCGAACAGAAACGTTTGATGGCAGTTATGCAAAGTCATGCATGAAACAAACACATGCAGATCAAAAGACAGAAATAAGAATATTTTTAAAAACATCTGCGTGACAGTAGGTTTTAACCTGCCTGCCCAGTGGATTAAATCCAAACCCCGATTAGGACCAGTCCCTAGTGGGCACAAACAGGGACAGAGCGGCCATGTGACAGCGGGCAGCTGGCAAGAGGGCAGGGGTGGCAGAGTAATCGGATTATCATGTCCCTGCAGTGCATTCTTTCAGGAGAAACACCCGCGGAATGGAATCTGGTTATTCACCACGGTCACATGTTGCCTGGTGGTTGGCATCCAAAGCTGCCTGGAGTAGCACACCAAACTCCTCTAGTCGCTACCAGACTATACCACGCTATTTCCATGCTCCATCTTGAGTAAACCTTGAAGTCTGAGCTACAATAACACTGAGAGATAAAAAAAAAAAAAAAAAAACAGTTGAATGTTTTTAAAAAGTAGAGTACTTTTGTTTGATATTATCAAGATCGTAGCTAAATATTAATCACGGAAACATTGTTTTTACTTTGATTAAATTGATCTGTTAGTGTTTATTGCAGAATGCAATCTGAACCCAAAAAATAAATAATTAAAAAAAAAATCAATACCACAGTACGTCTCAGACATCGTCTTACTGCCTGTCTCCCTGCAAGATGTCAGTTTAGAAAATCGGAGTGGAGGGTTTATCTCAGCAAAGTTCTGGACACCATCGAGCTGACGGTCGTGCTGATTGTGGAGTTCTCAGATTTCCGACTATACCTACATAAACACCTAGACGACAGTCAAGGTGAAGCAACTGAAGAAAATAATACCCATGTGGCCGGTATAAAAAGCAGGGTGAAGTTTAAAGGTAGATATCACACTACTTCTGTAAATCCGCTGCAGTGTTTGAAGGGGTGGGGGTTAGGCAACTCGGGTCTGATTACTGAAATCACGAAGCACGTTTAAACACCTATAAATGAATCATCGTATCCATGGGCCCTTCATATATGTCTGAAACATTAGAGTTATTTAAATACATCTTCTCTACATATTCCAAGCCCCTTGTAACAAACAAAACCCGATAAATTTAATATAAATTATATGTATTGTACTTACTTGTATGAGTCACGTTTAAAAATGACTACTGGACAAAAATCGAATAAACATTCCCAAATATTTTTCAGCTGTTGCTTTGTACATCACTTCACCTCACGCGGCTCGGCGTTAAGGTTTAAACGCCACTGACATTTGTTTGCTTTTTACAGGTACCAAAGTGTATTCCTGGTACACATTTCTCTACTGCCGTTTCGTTTAACCTAATCTCGTATGCGGGACTTAATTTCAATTCTGAATCATTTCAGACGTGGCGGTACGATCTGTGCCATTTAAATCGCTTGACCACCACATACAGATAAACGCTGACCTACCTCCCCCTTTATCTGCATTTACTCACCCAGCAAGCAAGCAGCGGCCGCCGAGAAAGCCGCCAGCAAAAGGCGCTTCATGTCGCAGGCGATGTGACGGAGCTCGGACCGAGGGCGCAGGCTGCCGGTCAGTGCGGCGGAGTCGGAGTCGCTGGGCTGCCGGAGCGCAGCGGAGCTCCGACACAAGCATGACCGAGGGGGCGGGGACTCCCGTCGGCGGTCATGTGACAAAACCCGCGTCATGTGATGCCACTTAATCACCGACCGAAAATAGCCTGTTATGCATTTGCGTAGATCCGCACTAGGAGCGATCACGAGATGACTTATTGAATATGCTAAAAAGAAAATACCTCCTTGTTGGCACCCCCACGCCTCGAAAAAATTTTATCGTTTGCAAACTTTTGGCAAATTACATCACGGGGTACCGCCCCTAGGACCTTGGATTTGTGTCGCTGATTGAATTTGGAGCCCGGGGAAGAATTTGTTCAGTATCTGCTGTTGGACCAGTGTATTGGAAAAGAAAGGGGTCGCGAAACATTGTTCGGGGGGTGGTTAGAGAATCAACGCTGTACATATTACCGAACCATACTTACAGGTGTTAATGAGAATCAAAGGCGTACATATTACCCATGCTAAATTTACAGGTGTTAATGAATTGTTTTGTTCCATGTTTCATAGTCACTGATCCAGGTTAAGGGGAACAGTGAACGCAGTAACTATCAGTGGATACACACGGCAAGGGACACTCATCCATTACCAGGCACTAACAAACAGGGCATTGTAAAGACAGCAGTTTACCTCACATATTTGGACAGGAGACCCACAAAAGTGGAAAAAAAAAAAAAAAAAAAACTTTACTTAGACTACTTTAATATTCAAAAACATGTTTGCAAAATGTGCCAGGGTGGTATTACATTCAGAAAACACAAAAAATTAAACCAAAGTGATCTTTCAGCAAGTTTAAATCTAGGAAAACCAAATACACACCCACATCTGACTATGCCTCTGCACCTCCAGCAGACGTTAGGGCAGCTTCACAGAGCCGACTTTGAAGCCATACAGTGTGGTTCAGCAACCGCTGCACTAACACCAAATAGCCCCCAACTTCAAATAATAAAAAACAATATTATAACAAGAAATGGGATACAGACTAGGAAACTTCCCAGAGGTGAGTTTTACTCACTACTTGTCAAAAAGTGTTTCTTCCTCTGTGGTATTTTAAATTTTCAAAAAAGCAAACATACACAATGTCATTTTTAGAAGTGTGTTTTTGCTTTGGGGGGGGGTGGTCTTACCCTTGTCCACAGACTGTGGTTATTCAACTGTACATTTAATAGAAAAATTATTCAAAAGTCCTATGTAATTATTTAGTGTTAAATACAAACATTAACAAACAGCTAAGAATATTGCAACACCAACAGCATGTCCATGAGGGGGCGCTGTCACACCCCCACAGCTCTCCCTAGAGTCTTTGGCACCAGCTGTGATTCCTGAGCGAAACTGGGCCCCCTTTGCATGGATCGCATAAATTTACACACAAAAAGCTGCATGTTATGGGAGGTTTACCCTCGTGGTGGTTTGTGATCTCATACTGCTATGAATAACTGCAACAGCCACTGAGGCCCCAGGGTTCGAGGCAGAGGGGGAAGGAGGTCTTCCTGAAAACACAGATAAGTGCCAATTTGTCCCTTGTACACAGGGTCAGTCACACTCAGGCCCGCAGCCATAGCGGATGTGGGTCCGATGAAAACGTCACTGCAGAGTCTGTGCACCGTTTGCACCTCCAGGAGAGACTGGTGCGGACAGAAGGCCGGCTCAGATGTATATAGGGTGGTACTGCTTGCTGGTTAGCTTCTTCCTGCAGGTCGGACAGGTGTGCGACTTGGCCAGACAGTCTCGGAGGCAGACGCTGCAGAAGAGGTGGCCGCACCGAGTCGAGACGACAAGCCTTCCACTCCCCACGATCTGCAGGATGCGCACGGGGTCAAACTATGACTGAACAGCATTAGCATCTTCCGCTTGGCTTTACCCATCTGGACCCAGCTACAAGAGGTTATATAACAAGTTACAGCTAGAGTGGGGATCTAGGTATGAAACAATGGAGGTGAGGAGGCATGGTGCAGAACGGGTTGGACGACTCGTATTTCTTGACTCGTCTCTGCAGAGAGCAGTAGAATCCTGTGCGCGGGCCTTCGCTCCCGCTATGCGTTAGCATGTGCGCGGGCCTTCGCTCCCGCTATGCGTTAGCATGTGCGCGGGCCTTCGCTCCCGCTATGCGTTAGCATGTGCGCGGGCCTTCACGCCCGCTATGCGTTAGCATGTGCGCGGGCCTTCACGCCCGCTATGCGTTAGCATGTGCGCGGGCCTTCACGCCCGCTATACCAGGGGTCTCTAACTCCAATCCTGGAGAGCTACTATCCAGTAGGTTTTCTATCCTATCTGGCTTCTAACAAGCCACACCTGTTTTTGGGTAAATACCAGGATAGAAAACCTACTAGTATGGCATCGGCGTGTGGGTTGGGGTGTGCAAACTCACTTTTTAAAATAATTTAGATGGTAACACTGTTTCACAGTACTTGTAAAGCTACAGTAAATCGTTGATTTTAATGACATTACCCACCATCGTTCATTCCTGATGTGAAGTATAGAATTAATCATCATAAACTGCAGAACCACAAACTCCTATTACAGATCGCATGCTAATGTAAATATACGACACCGTCCATCTTAAAAGTCGTCAAATTCATCTCCGATTTCCTCTGACTAAAATACTTGCAGAAATACAAACTGCTCATGACCCAGGCTGACCTCCGTATAGGTGTCCATGCAGATGGGGCAGCTGATCATGCCTGGGATGGACCTGCAGGACGGGAAGCGGGAGTCAGATGCACGCCACTCGCGCTTTGTGGCCCGGCTGGCCGGCGCTCGGTACCTGGCCCGGCTGTTGGCCTCCAGGTGAGCCAGGAAAGCGGCGCCCCCGGCGGAATGGCCCTCCTCTTCGTCGCTGCTCAGCACATAGCTCTCGGCACCGGCCCCACGTTTAGGTGTCTGGCCTAGAACAGGGATTCAGCCGGGCGTCACCGTGTGATTCAGCGGCTCCCCCGCACACAGCCGTGCGTCACAGGAGTGTGACGGCTACGTGGTGCAGCGCTACAGCACACGCACAACCCAGGCGTAACGCAAAATCCACACCACAGATACAGCACATACATTAACGGTCGTAATGTAATACAAACTGTAATACATCGATATACATACCCGCTCTACAGACAAAAACCAAAGCTAATACACAAAAAAATGAAAAAAAACTGAATTGTGAAGACCGTTTCCACAGACAAGATAAACATGACATCATTAATGGTGTGACTGCCGAAGCCGGTTCAGGAGGTCCGGGGATGACGACCGCACTACATGCGGAAATGCATAGGGACGGTGGTGAAGGTGATATTATAGAAACTGAAACTTACCCTCGTCTACAATCTGGGGCATGAGCAGCGAAGCCAGGGGGGAAACCGAGGAACAAGAAAAAACAAAGAAACTCTCACCAAAATTAGAGGGAAGGTGGGAAAATCCCACTACCTTGCTGGGGAGGGTCTTGTGGGGTATAAAGGGAGTAAAGAACTGCCCTTAATCTGTATTTGAGCTGCCTTCCAATACCCGGTGTATGTCTGCTCTGTATCACATATTTTTACTGTTCCATAAACCACCGTTTTGCTGAAACTGTGAAGACTCTACAAAAGGATTCCTTACACCTCGGTAGAAAAACCCTCCAGGAGATCATAAACTGAACAGTGAGTTTCAGTTAAAAAATGTAATAAAATTCACACATGGAAACAAGCACACAAATCACTATAACCACATATAACAACTAAAGGGCTGAGTACCGAAAACCAGTCTGAGGCAAGCACACCCCCCCCCCCCCCCCCAACTCAAGAACGATTATTTAAAGAACAACATCAGCCTCAGCAGCACAAGAGACTGACCAGCACAGAGTCCGAGTTGGTGAGGTCCACTACAGCGGCCTCTGAGCTCTCGCACGTGAGATCGACCACCTCCTCACCTGCAGGGAGACCAAGACCAGACGGACATGCATGACTGCACAGTCATCTCCATGCACCTCACCTGTATGCTTTCCGTTCAGAAAACCCATCACTCTCCCCCACAGTGTAGGCATATATATGAAGGCAGGGAACCTCGCACGGCTTGAGACTCAGCACAAGAGTCGGCACTACGATGACGTAGGAAGAGCACAGCTCGGGTAAATTTTACAGGGATTGATAAAACCAAAACACATTAACTTTTAATCACACTTCGTTCTACTGCTAATCTAAAGCCCGAGGCCAATAAATGTTAACGAAAACAAAAAACTATAAATGGCAGCATTTCCTAACCCAGTCCTTGGGATCCCCCAAACCCCCAAGACGGTCCAGGTTTTTGCTCCCTCCCTGTAGCTCTCATTTAAGGCACAACTGTCCCTTTGCGCACAGGGGATGCACTCACTGTCCACCTGGGTCCCCTCCACCTCGATGCACTCTGCAGCCATGTGGGCCAGCCTGTCGGAGTACAAGCCCCGTTTGGCTGGGTGTCTGGGCTGAGCAAGTGCTGGGCAGCGTCGCCGTCGCTGGCTCTTGGGGGCACAAACACACAGAACAGTCTGCAGGGGCCGTCGCGCAATTCAGAGCATATAAGCAGCATGCATTTTAAGAATGGAAACCATAATTTTACTATGAAGAACGACACAATGTGCAAGGAATGCAACACACACACACACACACACACACACACATACATGCATGCATAAGGTGTGACAGGCATATTATGGAACCGTTCCATACACCGCCGACTGTTCAATACACACACATGAACCACAGTATTACAACATGCCTGTCATTCTCCTATAATACTGGCTGAATACAAGACTCTGACTCTCTCTGACTCTCTCTGACTCTCTCTGACTCTCTCTGACTCTCTCTGACTCTCTCTGACTCTCTCTGACTCTCTCTGACTCTCTCTCAAAAAAAAACACATCTAAAAACTGAGGTCATCTTATTTTCGAGGGCTTGAATTTAAGTGTCATTATACAACAGCAAACGGCATAAATTATCCGTCTCCTGGTTAAAAGGCACCCGCAGACTTCAAACATAATCGACGTTGTTTCAGCAATCCAACTTTGCCTGAGCGTTGATCCCACCCACTGTTGGCGATTTTCTGGGGCCGGTCAGCAGGCTGCATGCTTTCTACTGCCCCCCCCATTTATCTTTAGCGCAATTTAATGCATATTTGCGTATGTATGCTAATTCTACACATCATGACTGCAATGAATGCCATGCAATGCATGCATTTTTATCATGCAAACTGTTGGCTTCCTTGTCTGTGCCGCTGCTAGTATTAAACCAGTAGTGGCTCTTAATAAAGGACTCAACCACTCGCCAAAACACATATTTGCCTCTTCTACATGGTTCTGCTGCATCAAAAACAATCTGCGCTCTCTTGATTTGTGGAGTTTGTAATATCGATTATCCATCTACACTTACTGTTCTACGATTGCGCGCAAATATTTTTTTGGCAATGATACGCTTAACCTTGTATATGTTCTATGTCAAGTAAAATTATTTTTCTTTATAAAAGTTTGGTATTCCAAGTTTTCGTCAAAGAAATACAAGCCGAAAGTGAGTGAGAGTGTGTGTGCGTCAGGTAACTGGACATACTATGTACGATGTCATCTTAAGCTAGAGCAGACAAGCACCTACAGGTTGTCAAAGCTATAATTATGATCTAATGTTTTTCTGTCCTTGATTTCATACAGTAGAGACAGAAACTAGGCCTAGTTAGTCAAATTGCCATTTTCCTGAAAGGAGCGGTGTTTTATGAAAAAATAAAAACTTAATTAAAGGGTGATGTGTCAAAAAACTGCAACACATACCAAACCATAGTAAAAACTGTACAAAGCGTGCCAATGCTGTTGACTAATGATTGTTACTAAAAGCGCCATATAAATAAAAATGAATTTAGCAGAGGTCAGCAGTAGCAGTGCAATGCTACTGGTCAACTGCTTACAGGCTACCAGTTACCTGCTTTAAATCCATATAACCGACTACCTTGATCATTCAGATCTGTCCGAATGAACTTGTACACAGAGAGCACAAGCGGCGACACATCAAGACATGAGCCATGCATATGCAGGGAGCGGAAATGAATGGGAAAGCTCAGACTCAAGCCCCAGGCGTCCGGCTGCCAAGTAGGAAGGTAGCTAGAGCTCCTTTGTTTTGCAAATTCAGGGCCAAATGCAAGCCTCAAAGAGCCGTACAGCATCCACCACCTTCCGGGCACGAGATGGCTATTTAGCGCTTTGTACAGGTCAAGCTAATGGTGACCGAGCACCTTTATGCAAGCTGCAAACGCATTAGCAATACATAGCAAGGCTTATGACGAGTGAGCAGAAGAGCACAGTCAGGGAAGGAGGACCTGCTCATGGACTCACAGCAGAGAGGAGTGCAGTACTTACTGTGCTCATGATGCCAGAAAAAAACAGTTACAGTAAACTGACCTGGTACAACGGTCATAAAACCTCAGCACCACAAACTCTTAGCATTGGTGTCTCACTAGACGAAAAGCCCCTGCAGAGACATGAAATAAAGCACAACAGTGTTGCACCTGGTACCCATTGAGGAAAAACGCATATAAAGTAGAGAGCACTGCCTGGGTACCACAGACGACGTCCAGCAGAGCTCTCACAGGGACTCCTCGAACAGCCTTGGCTTGGCAATACAGATAGTCACCCGGGGCAAACATTTCAACTCTGAGAAACGCATTCGCAACCCTCAAAGTAATAACACGGACATTTGCAGGTGACGCAGCACAGGCAAAATGATACAATTATGCAGACTTGCGGCAAGTAAGGAGGCCAAATTCACAAGCAGTACGCAGAGATGTTAATGACGGCTCAAACGCGAAGGCATGCAGGACGAACAACGGATATAAACCGGCTACACAAACCCAACCCACACCTAAAATCAACCATGAAAAATTCAAATGGAATTCTAAAGCCTTAGATCAGATAAGACGCCATTCAATACACTGATGTGCTGTACTAAAAGACGGCATACAAAATGATATTCAACTAGAACAGCCAGTAAATCATACAACACTTGTCATGTATTGGGTAACAGGAATTTATGAAACCCAGTGAAATTTTCACCATTACACCATTACACCGATTTCCATAGAAATTTCTCACCTACTCAAGGAATCAAAAAATACACTGATTATAAATGGTCCTTTAGTACGACACCAGCCGACACTGTCACCACGCCACTTAGGCTGTGGGTTAGCATAGGCCACAAAATGACCCAGTCAGCTAGATTAACTCGCTCGGTACTTCAGGCAGGGACTCAGACGGTTTCACTTTTCCTACCCATTCTATCCAGCTCTAATTTTCTAAAATATTTAGAGTATACTTCTATTCAAAGCAAAGAAAAACAAAGTATAGTAGTAAAACGTTGAAGTATGTGGTAAAAAAACCGGATTACTTGTAAATTGAAACTGTTAGGGGAAAAAATTGAAATGAAACAGAAAGAAAATAGCGTATTGTATCGCACCAAACGTTTAACAGCAAGAAGTCACTTTTAGCAAGGCTTTTATAAACATGAAAACGACACTAACTTAAACTTTTATTTCATAAATTAACGAATTATTTAATTAGTCATTTTTTTCGACAACAGGCGGTCCGCATCATAAAATGAAGGGCCGGCATCTTTTTCTTTCAAGCGGTCAGACAGCGAGCCAGCTAGCTATCCATTCAATACGTAGCCATATTGTAATATGAAGAATGACATAAAGCATTACCTGTACTTTAATGGAGTGGATGCGTCTTTAATCAGACTCCTAACTACCTTTAATGACAATATTTAATATTTATTCATTTAGGTAGCAAGACCCCGAACACAACTAGCCTTTGTCTAGGAAGTGAGCCAACAGGCAACATCCGTTAAAATAAATAGCCTTCTGGAGACGTCACTGCTCTTAACCAATCAAGATTAAGTGAACAAGGCGTGAAGGGGCTCCGGTGCTCCTATTGGTAAGACAACACGTCAATGCCGGGATGCTCACGAATTAGGATGTGAGCAGCGTTGTAAGGTCTGAGGTTTCCCCGCCCACTTGAGATACTTAGAAAATAGGGAGTTACGGGTAAATACTAGGATGTCGCGGGGTTGCGGGTTTTTTGGCTGTTTTCACAGTGTTCCGCGGCAGCGGACAGTAAGGGGGAAAGGAAATTAATTATTATGAATGCGAGAGATTCCATAATGCTGATTAATACTGAATTACTAGCCACCGAAAGTCAGAGACAGACGTACACAGAAAACAGGGCTCCCAACCCTCACGCATCTGGCGTGACGTTTATGCTTTCAGACTGTCACGCAGGCAGTCTTACGCATAATCGATTATTCCTTTATAAACCTAAAAATTTGTGCATCAGAAGCTTTGGGGTAATTAAAGCCCAAAGATTATTTACACGGTAACAAAACCTACATACATGTACATGCGTGTGCAGAAATGCCACGAATTGAAAATTTCACTCCAAACAGAATCCACTCCAATAAAGTACAGGTAACGCTTTATGTTATTCTTCATGTTACAATAGCTGAGATGGCTACGTATTGAATGGATAGCTAGCTTGCTGCTGACCAAAGTTATCAACCAAGGGAAAAAGAATACGTCCGTTTACGTGACGTCATTGTGTTTAACTCTGGTTTTTAAAATGCTAAGCATTTGAATGTGATCATCATGCAAAATACGTGTTTTTCTTTGAGATACGGTATACTGGAATTTCAAATAGGCCTATTGCGTTACTTTCAGCTTCCACTGGGCAGATTTTAAGCAGACCTTGGGCTGGAGCATTTTCCCGGACCTGGTAACACTGGATGTGGGGAGGGTGGGAGACCTGTGACTGTGGAGTACTGCCATGGTCGTGTCACGCAGATGACGGCTAAAATACAGTTTCCAAAGGCATCAGTTGAACAACTTTTTGTAACTAATCACTCACTCCTGCAGCCTTCACAGGATGTCATTAGTGCAACATTAGTGCCATTTCGCTTAACCTTTAAGCAGAGGTGGACATTTCAGGTCCAGAAAGTAAAAATCCAAACCAGGATTTTGTTTCAACCAACCAATTGAACATAAAGAGCCACAGTCACAGAGTAATCAACTGGCTGGTTGAAACAAAATCCTGGTTTGGATTTTTACTTTCTGGACCTGAAATGTCCGCCTCTGCCTTTAAGTATTGCACAGCACTACAGGTTCACATGTGTTCGCCCTTAAGTAATCGTTTGTGAATTTTATTTTTAAATTACTTACCGATTACCTTCTTATCTACACCTGGTGTTCTTTTCTTCTGTTTTCAGAAGGTTATAGTGAATAACTGTAGAGGAAACCTTTGCTTCTATAATTTTTTTTTTATTATTTTTTTTTTATTCTGCATAGAACAGGTATACAAACTGCATGGATGGATGTGCATTAAGTCGTGTGTCCTGCATGATGGATGTGATTTACAAAAACACATTTCATCTCAGAGGTACGGGATGATTGGGCAGAAGGGTTTCTTTTTTTACACGTGTTCTGTTTTTGTGTTGACTTTTTCTGTATTCTTTACTAAGCCATGGTTCCGTAGGAGATAATGGTTAGACTTGATACAGTGGTGTCAGAGAAGGTGCTTGGGACAATCCGTTGGCCAGCAGACTAACTGGCCATGCTGAGTCTAAGCTGTCTGGCATCAGGGCAAATAAGCTTCAGGTCATGCTGGAAAAGTATCTTTTACTGTTAATATGAGTGTCATAAGCCAGTCAGCCCATTAAATGCAAATATGGAAACATGATTTAATGTGTGTGTGTGTGTCCCTGAGGGCGGTGTTACTGATGCAGTCACATTACACACACTGCTGTGTAAAAGATAAAGGCCAAACAAATAATAAATTTGTGACAACTCTTAAATCCAGACAATAATGCTGCCATATTTCACAGTAATGTGTCTCACATGAGCGCCTTAATCTCCTCCCCAGCTGGACCCTTTGATTGGTCGAGTGAAAGAGGAGGAGGGCTTTTCGGGGTCCCGGAGCAGGCTGAGACCCCCGGGTGCCAAAGCTTCACGCTGGACCTGGCGCTCCCGGCTGCTCTCTAGCGCCTCCCAGTGGTGCTCCTCGGACCACTGCTGCTAGCCGCGGGTAGGGGAGAGGCAGGGAAAGGAGAGGAGGATGACATGGGTGTGGAGGGATGAAGGGCATATATTGATGGTGCTGCCTTCCAAAAGGTGCTTTTCAAGCCACACAATGTTGATGTTAATTAAGGGATTTAGAAATTGTATGGATGACTGAGCTCCAGGCGAGAGGCAGGCTCACCCTCCGTTGTTTCCATCTCAGCAGGGCCTGTGTGGCGGCTGGTCCATAGGCTTCAGCTCTGGCATCCTCGGCCTGCCTGTGTCTCCGCCTCTCCTGCCGCTTGTCCTCCAGCTTGCGCTGAAGCTCTAGCAGCTGCTGGTCATCGCTCACACCCGGGTAGGGCTTCTGTCGGGTCTTCTTCTCCAGTTGCCTGCCCCAGAGTCAGACTCATTTACTGACACTCATTGCAGAATGTGGGCCATAGCGCACGGGTCGGCTTCCTCATTCAGCCATTGCACAAGGCTAGCGCTGTTAGCCATAGCACACGGCTAATTCAATTAGCCATAACACACGGCTATCTCAGTTAGCCATAGCATAAGGCTAGCTCAGTTAGCCACTGAACCAGGGTAGCCACAGCAAATTAGCAGCTTGTTTAGCTAGAAACACAGGGTTACCTAAGTTACCTGGAGCACCAGCTAGGCTAACTCAGTCACCCACAGCACAAGTCTGTCTCAGTTATCCACAGCGCATGGTGAGCTCCGTTAGCACAGAGCAGAGTGCTATCTCAGCTATTGCATATATCGGAATGTCAGGCATCCAGATATTGATTTCAGGGAGGCAGATGAGGGGTATTTGGGAGGGGTGGGTGCTGGCCAGTCCTTGGCTGGTTTTACGGGTAATGCCGTGTATATATGGGGTGGATGGACACAATCTACTCACTGGGGTTGCTGGTAAAATTTGGGGCAAGGCTGCAGTAGTAAAACTTCTTGCTGGCTAATTTTACCACCACTGAATAGCAGAATGACAGATTCCCGGGCATCATTTGCGGGTGTTAATTTGGGATCTACCGGGAGAGGATGCATGTCTGTATTATGTACGGTTTTAGCGACTGCGAGAGAAGGTGTTCTTTAATTTTTGTGATGCGGGTGTTTGTGTCTAGACCATGTGTGTCCAATATATGCACGAAAAACCCTCACTTCCGTTTGGCCTCTTCTCCCAGTGCTGCCCTCTGCTGGCCGATGAAGTCCAGCTGCCCCTGGAGCCGCTGCTGACGGTTCTGCTTCTCCAGCAGGAGGTGCTCTCTCTTCTCCTCCTGCTCCCTGCTCTGCGCCTCCCGCAGCAGGGCCAGCCGCTCCCGTAGTTCGGCCAGAGACATCTCTCCCAGGAGGGCGTGGCCTGCCGTCTGGGACAGTGTAGAAGTGTGAGGGTGGGGGGATCAGCGCCGACGGGCTCAGTTCTGCCCGGTGGCCCACAGCTGCCCTGTGACGCGCCGCGGATCACCTCAGTGTCATCCACAAGCTTGTGTCTGATGACGGGGACGGACTCCACGGCCCGGATCTGAGAGATCAGCTCCAGCCTCCGGGCCAGGTCCGCCTGGGCCCGCTCCAAGGCCTGCCGCAAGAGCTGCCGGTTCTGCTCGGAAACCTCCTCCACTGCAAGAACCGCAAACAGCTGGGTGAGCTCCTGGACGAGGCCCGGGCCGGAGAGAGCAAACGGTGACGTCCCGAGCCGATGGCAAAGCTCGCGGTCGGGCCCCATCCAGGCTAGCACAGCCTGATCTGCTTAATTACCCAAGTCTGCCCAATTTAAGACAGTTGAGCGGATTATAAATTTCCATAACACGCTACAGTAAAGCCTGAGGCACGTAGCTTGAAACTAGAAGGGAAGCAAGAGATGCTTTGCTTAATACAACAAACCTTATTAGTCACTCGCAGAAATACAAGGAAGAACACTGCGAAATCACAGGGCTTATTCAGACAAAGAACGCACTGACAACTACTGCAAGTGTATATGTAAATATTTCACAGAACCGGCCTAACAGTACACCAACACGAGCTGTATGGACACCGGAACTTAAATTCTTTTCTGCCTGCCACATCATCATTTTGCTGTCCGTTCTCCTACAAGCACGGGGTCCAGCAGGGGGCGCTGTGCCGATACCTATGCGCTGTTTGCACGCCCTCAGCTTGGCTTTCGCTTCCTTGGCGTTCTTGTGTCCCTCCACCACCTGCTCCACCAGCTCCCTCATCTCCTGCTCCTCCTGCAGGCGCTTCTCTGCATAGCGGCGCATCAGCTCAGCGGTCTGCAGAACGAGAGCGCCGCCAGGTTCCGACGTAGTGGCATCGCGATGTTGTCATTGTGAATCTTCATGTATCTGTCCTGTGCGTGGTGTCCCTGGGTACCTCCTCTCTCTTGTGCAGCGCCCTCTGCTGGTTGCGCTCCATCACGCGCACACGGGCCAGTGCCGCCTCCTCGTGGCTGATGAGTCCCTCTAGGCGGCGCCGTTCCAGCTGGGCCAGCTCCTCCTGCAGGTCCTGCTGCAGGACCTCATTCTGCCACCGTAGGTAGGATGACGGCTCGCCTCCCCCACTCAGAAGCGCCACCATCCTGCGTCAGGCGGAGAGCTCAACACGGGCCGTCTAGACCCCTGTAGTCTGTGTATGTTTGGCGTCGTTTTGCGTACCTCCGCGTTTCCTCCTGCACCTGCCGGTTGTAGAGGGCTCCTTCACGCAGAATGGCGGTGGTGTTCAGTCTGATGGGCGGACTGTCCATCTGGGCAAGGCACAGATGTATAAAGCAGTGCGTCAGTCCAATAGGGTGTCAGTCGGACTTTAAAGAGATAGACAGACAGGGTACCAGCTGGACCACAGAGACACGCAGACAGGCCAACCTATCTCGAATGAGGCCGGTAGATAGACAGACATGAAGGGTACCTGCTGGACCACAAAGATAGACAGAGAAACAGAAACACTGAGGGAGAGACAGACTGACATGCAGGAATCATCCCTGGACCTCAGAAAGGCACGCGAGCAGACAGGCAGCTAGACAAGACGCCCGAAGAAGCACACAGACTAATATCTGCTGAAACGCTCCGAAGGTCCAGGTAGGTCCTTGGCCCTCGGGGCAGGAGGCACCTTGTGGCTGGATGGAGTCCCAGAGGAGAAGAGCGAGTTAAACTGCAGCTGGGCATCTCGCTCTTCCTGGATCCGGGACAGCGCCTTCTGCAAGACAGAGACAATGCAAACAGGGGATGCTCCCTGCCCGGTCCCTTAGTGACACCATCCCAGCGATGCTTCGGTAATATTGGTTTGTTACACATAGACTGGAAATCCACACAGATCTGTGAGCCTAGAGCAGGCCCCAGGAAGCATAGTGGGCATGTAATCATGTAACACGTGTTCGGTCAGACATGGGAATCCAAGATAACGTGCAGTAGATATGACCATGGTTAAAAGAACACTTAGAAACAGAAGAGAACCTACTTTACGTAATGTGAGAATGACAGGACCCTGTCACCCGAAGGCTGTCTCACCTTGGTGCGCTGTGACTTCTCTGGATTTGCGCAGTGGAACTGTTGAGTGTTGGCATCTGACAGGACTTTCTGAAAAGATACAAAAGAAGGAGGTGGTGTGATGTGGAGCAGGTAGGGGATTCGCAGCTCTGTCTAGAATGTTGTGGGTTCAAATCCCATGGCTAGCCGAACAATCATATCACGTGGTTGAACCTCCCCAATTTGTGTGCTGTTAAGGACAAAAGAATATGCTAAATGAGTACACGCGAGAAGTCCATTAAAATATGTGTCTGCAGATCACTTTCAAATTCCCGATGCTTTCACAGTTTGGTAGAACACAGTAGTAGTAACATCACAGCTGTATGATCTGTTGGCCTTATATTTTGCATAGTTTTTTTCATTCTACTTGCATATGAGCAGAGGCGGACATTTCAGGTCCAGAAAGTAAAAATCCGAACAGGCTCTGGTCAACCAACCAGTTGAGTACAAAGAGTCACAGTCACAGATTGGATGAAACAAAATCCTGTTTGGATTTTTACTTTCTGGACCAGAAATGTCCGCCTCTGTATATGAGTCAGCTTTAACATAACTGTTTTAATGCTCAGTGGACAATACTAGGACAGTGAGCCAGTTAGAAATATCAGGAGAATTTCTGCATTACTTTTTCAAATGTGAATATATATAAAAAAAAAATCTGTGTTTTTACCTGAACTGAGCCTTAGACAGAATGATGTCAATCCAATTTCAAATTCATAAGTGCCAGTACGCTGGCAAAATAATTCAGATGTAGAGGTTTGTTAGAGGAAATATTAACCGATGAACTCATGTGTTATTTGGCTGAAAGATGAACTGATTGATCGCTCTACAGGCTGGCAAACCAACAAACAAGTTAGTCGACCAATTGACATTTACAATTACTGACCGGTAGGTTAAATAACTGCTTTACTGGTTTCATACATTAGCCTGCTGACGGTTCTTCTGCTTGACCTTCTCCAGCACATCTCTCTCCGTGGGGAGCTGGTAGGTGCTGGCAGGTACCTGAATCACATGATAGATGGGGTCATGATTCCATCAACAAGCCAGCATGGCAGATAAAGGTTAAAAGATATATGAACATATATAGTCACGCAGGGACTCAAACACGCACACCTACCAGCCGGCGTCGCTCCTGCTGGGGAATGGGCTCCGGTTTGGGGAGGGGCCGAGGTTTGGGCCTGGTCAGGACAAACTCCCGAGGTTCAGTGATCTTCTGACTGGCTCTCTTGGGCTGAATCCCACCGGCCGCTTTGCTGGCCAGTTGGGTGATAATTTCTTCAACCTCTGGCTGCCACCTAGTGGAGGACATTATTAATCATTAGTGAGATGAAGGGCATTTCTGCTGGACAGAAGTGGGGTCTGTCCTCGAGAGGGAGGCTTATACGTGTATGGTGACAGGAGAACAGTGTGGTGAGATGTGCAAATCAGAATGAGAACCTTCCGTGTATGAAAACAGACCATCAGGTGGGAAGGCGTGACACTTTATGGTGTTAACAAGTGGGCAATTGGCGGGTCCACTGGTCAGAGGCGAAGCCTCACGGCTCCGTGGCTGTCGGCTGGTTTCCTGCCCCTGGCCCTGTGGGGGGGGGGGGGGGGGGGGGGCGCGGGTGGAAGGGAGTTACTTCTCCAGCCACAGAGAACGTCCCAGCAGTGCTT
>JAODKE010000055.1:6084591-6099114 GCA_026779605.1 Mormyrus hasselquistii
GGGCCCGGGGGTTAGGGGGGCGACCCCCCGCGTGGTGCGGTGGCTGCTGCCCCCCGCGCCTGGGGGGGGGGGGGGGGGGGGGGGGGGCTCGCTTGGACTGTGCTGTCCTCTCGCAGACAACAGGCAGGTGAAATGCTACTTTTAAGGCTGCTTTTCCACTGCACCAGCCGCAATATTTTTGGTACTAATAATAAATACTTAATTTCCCTTTTCCACTGACTTCCAGTCCAGGACCAGTACCCAACCAGCTGGGGTACCATTTTGGTACGTTGAGGTGGGACTAGCAAACGTGTTCATTTTCAATTGGTATTCAGTTGTATAGCTCAGGTCTCGAAAGTAAAAATCCAGACCAAGATCAAGATTTATTTTAACCAACTACTGAGCATATAGAGTCACAGTCCCACAGTACTCACCTGGCTGGTTGTGACTAAATTTTGGTCTGGATTTTCACTTTCTGCACTAACCACCCCTCTCGACTGGCGATGCAAACAGCCTGTCTCCGAAACACAGCCGCCATCTTGAAAAAGTTATGAACTCAGAAAACAACAAAAAACAAAATAAAAAAAAAAAAGTCATAATAATGGATGCATGTTCAAGAGAAGAGACCCAAGCTATTTGGGATATTCAGAAAGTAAAAAAGGAGTTATAATAATAATAAATGTGATAAATATCTGGCAAATCTATGTAGAGGTGATTTAAACAGCAAAGATAGAAATGAGAAATTGCGCGTAGTGTGTGTGTGTGTGTGTGTGTGCTCTGCCATCTCGGCCAGGACGCCTCTCGCCATGCCATTCTGTACAGAGCAAGTGCTGAAGAATGTGTTTTTATGTATAAATGATGGAGATTAATAAATATCCTCTTGGTCACTAATGCACAATCTGACTCATTTGCTCACCAGTCTGCATTTCAGTCTGATGTTTCTGTCCTGATGTCATCTGTTCAATCATCGGAACGTACATGAGTGAATGAGGTCAAGTATTCAGATCTGAATGGCTGGGAAAACATTTTACAATACCTCAGCAGAGGGGCAATCCAGCTCTTTTCCACATAGGGGGCATCATAGATCTGACTCCATTCCCCTCGGATCCAGGTGCTGAGGTTGTTCACGTTGAAGAAGAAACTCAGAAACTGAAAGGGGTAGATGAACGTCGTCAAATTCCCTTCCCTGTACTGGGGACTAAAGTCTTTGAAGTGAGTCATAGGAATGGAATAACAATGAAAGCAATTGAGATTTCAATGGGTAAATAAGTTTCTATTGATCGCAGTGTCACCCAGTGGTAACGGCCAACATCATTGTTACTCACACTGCAAACCTCCAGATGACGTGCAAAACATATTGTTTCTTACATGATTAAGGCTTGTAACAACGTGTTATGTAATGATTCTACATTATGTAATAACGACAGAATGTAACAAATTGAATGACGACAACAGCAACAACAACAATAATAATAGTGTAATGTTGCAATAGAGAATAATGTAGTCTATCAATTTGTTACATTTTGTTATAATATAATGTGTTGTAACAAGGCCTGAACCATTGCAGTGTCCCATGACCTCACAGTGACCTTTTGGAGCCTGGTTTTACAGCACCAGCTCAATCTCTCCATCTCTTCTGGCCAGTGTCTATGTGAGTGATTGACCTTGTGCATCTTCACTGCATCCAGGGATTTGACGATCTTGCAGAAGCAGCGAAGACCCAGGTCTTCCAGGAGGAACACAGCCAGGAAACAGATCACTGTTGAGCGAAAGATATAGATGAAGCAAGCCAGACTCTGAAAGACCAAAACCATCCCTTCTGTACTGTCACATATGACCTCGGTTGTTTTTACACTACATTTTCTCTTAGAGATAAGTGATGTAGCAGCCCAAAGCTGCTCACCAAAGGCAGGTTAGCATAAAACAACAATGGTGAAATCTATACTTGCATCTGTAGCTGTATTCATATCTATCTGCATCAAGATGGTGGCTGATGGTCACTAAAAACATACAGGAAAGTAGGCTGGTAAAAATCCTCTATAAAACCTGCTAAGTAGGTCTTCTTGGTAAACGGACCACGTTTATATAGAATCATCCTACTCCTACAAGTACTTTACAATTTACGCCTCACATTCACACACCAGAGGCAGAGGCTGCCTTGCAAGGCACCAACCTGCACAGCAGAAGTAATTTGGGGTTTAGCGTCTTGCTCAAGACCACTTTGATGGGGTCAGGAGGAACCAGGACTCAAACCTGCAACCCTCTGGTTGCTAAATGATAGCATTACCTCCTGCACCACCATCTTCACAGCAAACATAGTGACTGCTGAAAACAATCGTACCCATAAACTGGTTGCGATCAGCTTGTAGGAAGCTTTTCCCAGTGCAATGGTAGAAGGTATTGACCACGACGTCCAAAAGCTTCCTGTGCTCGACGCAGCCAGAAATAACCTCCAGCACAAAGTTCTGCTCCGAATCTTCCAGGTCCTGGAGAAAATTATAAATACACAGGCCAAGATGGACTCAGCAAATATTCGCATTATGAACACATGTGACAACCTTGATATTCAGACTGTTATTACTGAGTTTTAAAATCTTAATCTTTTTATCTTGATTGCTACTGGAATGATCCAGTGTTCATTTGAACAGAAAGTGTTTCCTAATCAGTTTTAACTATATTCGAATTCTTCAGTAAATGCAGTTCAACTTTACGTCTTTGCATTTAACCCATCGTTTTCTCAAGCGGTCCATTCTTTTGGATCTAACACAAACGAAGCTGCTTGCTTACAGATGCTACGTCCATAACATGTTACTCCATCTTCTGAAATTGTACAGGTGAGATTTCACCAGCGTTGTGTTTTGTGCTATTAGTTGTACGTGTTCTGAAACACATTGGCTAACACGTCTTGTTTGGTGTCTTCTGAATAATAGTTAATGCTAAATTTACTATCAAGTTTGTAATTAAATATTAGTGTAATTAAACAGCAATTAAAGTTAGGAACTCAATGGTACGGCTTTAGCGATAGTTCATTAATGAGTTGTCCTTAAACTCAGTCTTGGTATTTTTAAGATGCCTTATAAGAAGCAAAGCGTCGCTAAGGCCATCAGATTAAGACGCTTAAGGTGGCTGGACATGCGTTAAGGATGGAGCAGAACCGCATCTCAAGAGCTGCCTTAAGATAGACACCACCTGGACAAAGAAAACCTGGACGACCCTAGACCACCTGGCGGAGAACTGTGGTCCAGGAGCTTCAGAATAGGGACCTGTCATGTGTAGAAGGAGCGCATGCGATGGAGAGAGATCATTGAGGCCTTATGTCCCACCAGGGACGAAGAGGATTGATGATGATGAAGATGATGATGATTATAAGGACCATGAGCAGCATTTCATTGTCCAGACCAAGCATTCACCCACCCGGAGAGACTTGGAGGCGTCGTCTACAAATGCCTGAAGGCCGCCCTTTTCTGGCTGAAACGTATCCAGCAGAACGACAGCTTGTCTGACGAGGCTTCTGTGATCTTTCATCTTTGGAGTTCAAGCCTGGGCAAAGCTCAGAAGATACAGATGTGCTCCGCTCTCACTCTGAAATAGATTTAAAACTATGCTAATGTACTGTTAGTACCACCTTAATTAACCACTAAAATAAAAAAAAGGTCTAAAATGATGTAACTCTTAACACCCTGCAAGCATTTCAATATTTATTTTGAATCAGTGGGAATCTCGTTATTTCCACTAGTTATAATTTAACATGGAACTAGCCGCTTATTTCAGCAGGAAAGCTCCATTTTCGATAAGCACGCTTATGAAAAAGAGCAGACCCATTGATCAGTCAGCAAATGTCCGACTTTCAGTTTTGCTCAGTCTTCATTGAAAATAGTTGATAAAGAAACAGTTTTTTAGAGGACGGCTGCAGTTTTACTTAGTAGAAAATCTTGTGTAAAGAAACTTATACTAATACAGTTTATAGCTTGGTTTTTATACAAACTTAGGTATCTGATTAAAACTTTCCTAGAGGGTACAAAATAGACCCTTATAAGAAATAGCCAGTGTGTGTGTGTGTGTGTGAGAGAGAGAGAGAGAGAGAGAGAGAGAGAGAGAGATCATCTAGTAAACTGAATTTAAATGTCGGACTAAAGGACTAAAGGTTATGTTCTCCTTGTATATTAATAGTACTTGCGTTCACTGCATGAGTATTGCCCTGCTTCTGCCTGGAAACAAAACGAGCAGAAATAAACCAAAACTTAAGTTTAATAGTTCATTGTGACAATATTTTTAATAGCATTATCATATGTCGAGCAGAACAGAAGTACTTAGTTTTAAGTTCGGTTTATTCTGGTGCACACTGCTTTCCTGAAAAAACGTTGCTCTATATCGTGATATTAACTACCTATCAGTATAGTTTTATGTCACGACTTTATCTGGCTTTAAATATCACTAAATATAATTATTATTTTAGTTTTTTCAAGATGTAAGTATCGCTAGACATCTCTTATATTTACTCATGAATATAAATATGCATTTGGATAAACAAGAAAAGCGCGCATGTATTTAAATAACAATGGACTATTTCATTAACGGACAACAGGAGAAAATTAGCATAGAACTATTTTAACGTCATTATATTCAGTCAGATAGATAAAGGTATCGGTCCCCTTACCGAGAGACATCTATCTTTATGAAGCTTAAAGCGGCTTTGGAATGGATGTAAATCCCATGCAAACTGTATGTCAGTCACTTATAAAGACTATGTGCAGTTTTTAATAAAGCTCCCAAAATGGGATGGTGTTTGAGTGTTACCTAGCAACTGTAATCATGGTGACCGAAAATGCTCATGACTTTTCATATCTCTGGTGGCCATTCTCCTTTTAACATGCATACACCTCTGCAGTTGAATACTGATCTTTCAATATTTTTTATATTTTAGACCTACTTCCTAAACATGAAATGAACTTCCCACTTAACAATAAATAAAAAAATAATAATAAAAAGGCACAGTTTGAAAACACGCGCAATACCTGATGACGAAATGAACGCTCCACCGTCTCATTGGCTAGTTGTGCTGCCAATTATGGGGCTGCTTCCGGTCCTGTGGCGTCATCATTGCGCAGGTACGGAGACCCGAGTGTCTGGAGCGATGTCAGAGAGCTCCTGTCATCACCGGGCTGCGATATGTCTCAGGGCGGCTCGCCTGCGCTCGGATTCGGATGTTAAGGACAGACAGGCACAACACAACATTCAAGCCGCTGTCATGAAGACATAACGCCAAATCGGAAGAGTACCAGTCAACGCGAAGCTGATTTATACTGTATAACTAGACACTTATTACCGGAAAAAATATATTCTGAAGTTGTATTTAGACATTCGTTAGAGGCAAGTGTCAAGGAGAAGAACGACGAGGGTTGGGAATGATGAACCGGTTCAGAAAGTGGCTATACAGACCGAAGGTAAATTCTGGTGTGATGTTTTGCCTGGTCTTGATGGGGGGGGGGGGGTTAACATGTGATACGATCAGTGGCACGGTTTGCGATATTACGTAACGATGTGACAGCGATTTTCTGCCTGTGCGTCTGATGCATGTAACTAAGTTGCCCCTCGCCTGTCGGATTTAACGTGAGTGTCTTGACTGTCAGCCTGCTCGTATAACTGGATCATGTACCGTACTGTGTAACGATGCCGCCGGACTGCCTAGTATTACATTAAAGAGTGCTATGATCACCTTGCACAGAATCGTGTGGGACTTGTCACTATGGGAAGAGATCACTTATCAAACCGCATGGGAAATAAGGGCATTATGTGTATATATTCCAGTGCCACGTTTTCATCCCGTGGATGGAAATAATCTATATGCATATATTATCATTCAAAATAATAACTAAAAAAAGAATCAATGGCATTTCACGTCCTGGGTTACCTACGAGCCTAACAATACAGATGTCCTAAATTCAGTTAAGTCATATGTCATTTGATCATTATCGCAAAATAGACTCGATCGTATATATATTAATTGAAGTTAAACATGATCAGTGGGATATTCAGTTTGATGCACAAGGTAAATCAGCAATTTGCAACGTTTTCTCTTAGTTCAAGGTAGAAGACCTACATTTTTTGGTGAACCCTTAACTCGCGTAAACGCAATATTAAAACATTGCAGTATGTACTATGGGAAAATACATGACTGAATAAGTTTGGTGTGTTTTGGTATATCACAGACATTTAAGCGGTTATGTTTGTCCTGTTTTCCCGATTTGTATATTTAGTTATGACTTTGCTAGTAAAACTGCGTTGTGGTTTTGTTCGATCGTATAGAAATACTCGTTTGGTTATGACAAAAAGGCAAACCGTTAATAAGAATTAAATCTATTTCTGAAACATTTGTGTTTAGCTCTGAAGTCGATGGACTCCTGGGGAGCAAAATGTTAAGCAGCGAGGTTTAGATGCGCGATGCGGACGCTTTTCGCCCAGCGTCGGCAGCCCTGATACCATCCCACTGGGACCTAAGTGTGGCGCGTTTAGCTCCACGACCTCATCTCACAAGAAAACCATTGTTCACAGCAGCTGCTTGAGAATGTGAGATTTTCTGATGGAATGCTGGGGTGACAGGGCAAGCAGGAATGAAGACAGCAGTGAAGCTTCAGGACTCCGGGAACTGAGAGGTCTCAGGCTAGATGCGAGGTCTTATTCTCATATCAGTGGCCTACCGTCAGTCCAGTGGGATGCCACTCTCAGCTGTATCACTGTAAGAATAACGACGTGGCTCCTTGTGGGGACTCTCACTCTACATTTGAATTCAATTTAAGCTTCGGATTATGCTTAACAGAACGGTTTGTTGAGTAGATTATTTGCACTATGATTGGCTGGATGATATTCTCCCGGCGACCCCTGCCTGGTGCCCTCTGCTTCCCCGGACAGACTCTAGGCTCCAGTCTTCACTTTCCTTGCATTTAATTGGTTCTACAAGTTTTTAGTGCCTTTGATCCCTTTAATTTGTATCTCTGATTTTCCTGCAGATGAATTTGTCGCCTGCTTTACTGTACACAGCCGGTCTGAGTTTCACGTGTGCTGAGTTTAAAGAATCCAGCCTGGACTGGAGAATAGTTGAGTTATTGATGTGTACCGGTCAGCGCTGACTCAGTGCCCGTTCTCTGTCCCCCTTGGCCTGAGATTGCCTGGGTACAGCATTTAGTGGCTGAAGGTGCTTATGTGGCACACATCCCCGCGTACCAGTACAGAGCTCAGCTCCCATATGTTTCTCCTTGAGGAGCACAGGGGAGGCGCAGGAGCAGAGGGAGCGTCTCGGCCACTTGTGGCTTCGGAAAGACTTGGCTGCACATCACACGGCACCGTCGCATGACAAACGGACCACGGAGATTTGCGGCATTAACTTTTGGGGAGAACGGTTGAGGTATCTTCAGGATATGGGCGCCCTGCATCACTCAGGCTTAAGGATGGACAGACGTGGGAATCGGCCTACAGTCAATGATGGACGGAGACAAGTATTGGGTGGTGAGAAGGAGGAGGAAGGCAGGAGAGGCTGAACTTGAGAGTTTCTATTGTAGCTTCCCTACAGACCCCGTTTACCCACCACCCAGCCCCGCTGGCATTGTGGGCCATGACTGTTCACATTTCAGGTTCAAAGGGCAGCATGTGGCTCAGTGGGCTAAACCTGTGTGCCTGTAATCTGAAGGCCGCTGGTTCAAACTCAGCCTCAGCATGTCTGCAGGTCCTTGAGGGAGACCCTTAACCCCCAGCTCCCTGGGCGCCCCGACGGGTGGCTGCCCTTCGTGGACGAATTGCTCTACGAAGAGCAAGCTGAGCGAGGCGTGAAACCAACGTCCCCATGGGGACAATGAAGTATCAATTATAGATTTCATTTGTCATGTATGCAATCCTGCACTTTACCTGAACTGTGCTTGAAAAAAGAAATGAAATTACAATTTAAGGAAGACTATAGGCAAGCTAGGACCCCAAATAAAAATAATGCGAAATAGACAATAAAAACAGAGAGCAGGATATCAGCAGTTAGTAAATATATGCGCAATGAAAGTGTGGGATGGTGTAAAGTAGCTTATTAGTTATAGGAGGAGTGCTTTAGTATATGATGCTCTAAGAATAGACGCTTTTGCACATTTTCTCAGTCTCAGAGTCCCTGTGAAGGTTCTAATGCAGTGTTTGCCAATCCGGTCCTCGGGGACCAGCAGACAGTCCACGTTTTTGCTCCCTCCCGGCTTCAGCAAAAATGTGGACTGTCTGGCAGGGAAGCACTGTTCTAATTCTTCTATCAGGAGGAGCTACAGATGGACTAAATCATATAAGAAGCACCTCTGCTGGAATTTCCCCTTGACTGGGGGCGTGGCCATACTCCTGTCAGGTCAGGTCAGGTCAGGTTGGAGAGGCCTGCATTGGTACAGCCTGTCGCCACACCCCCCACACACCAAAACACATAGGGATCCCGGCCGGCGACCCCCCAGGCAGACAGTTCCACCCCCCGGATATGGCCATCCATCTGCCGCAGCCAGGTGTTACGTGGGCGTCCCCTTGGCCTGGTCCAGCCGCTTAGGTCAGCAAGACAGAGAGCACCAGGACTCTAGACTTAGACCTTCAACTTCTTGCAAAGATATCGGGAGCGCCACATACCCCTTTCCGGCGACCTTATGACCCCCCATGCTCTCCCGATCCCTCTGCTGACTTCATAGGCAGAGTCACCAGAGACATGAATGTCGCTGCTCTTTCATTGGTTCCTATGAGCGTAAAAAGAAAACTGTTACAAGATGTCCAGAACTGCTGAAATCTTCCCAAGTCTCTCAAGTTACTAATGATGCTGTTTAGGTGTAACGAGGTCTGTGGGATTGTTTGAGTTGCTTGGGACTGATTTCCAGAAGAGTATAACCCAAATAAATATATGAGACTTAATCCAATAAGCCAAATAAATGTGGGAAAATATAGGTATATTAAAATTTGTTCTGAGAACTTGGGGTCTTAAATTACAGTACAGTACAGTCATAATGTGAGTGATACTGTAGACCGAAATGTTTCCAGTCATAGTACCTAAAACAGCAAATGGAATCCTGCCAGAGTATCTGTTGATGTGTGGATGAGAGCTGAGTCCGTGCTGTATATTAAGGACCATGATACGGAAGGTCATTAGTTCAAATCCCAGGGTTAGCAAAGTGATTTTGTCAATGGGGCCCTAAGCAAGGCCCTTGATCCTAAGTTGTTCCGGGGGAGGGTCTAACCCTGCTTGTGGAAACCATGCGTCGCTTTGGATAAAAGCGTCAGCTGAATGAATGAAATATAATCATACAACGCACTTAATTTGAAAGGCCCCAGTAAACATCCATTTATGCATCGATCGGCCATAACATTAAAATCACTAACAGGGGAAGTGAATAATGCTGATTGTCTCAGTAGGGCGGCACCTGTGAAGGGAGCCATCATGTGTCAGGCAAGTGAGCAGTCAGTTCTTCAAGTTGATGTGTTAGAAGAAGGAAAAATGTGCAGCGTAAGGATCTGAGTGACTTTAAATAGGGGCCAAACTGCGATAGCTAGATGACTGTGTCAGAGCATCTCCAAAGCAGCAGATCTTGTGAGGAGGTCCCGATACGCAGTAGTCAGTACCTACGGCGGTCCAAGGAAGGCCAACTGGTGAGCCGGCAATGGGGTCATGGGCACCCAAGGCTCATTGATGCCCACAGGGAGCAAAGGTTAGCCCGTCTGGTCCATCTGGTTCGATCCCACGGGAGAGCTAGCTGTAGCTTTCAGCACAAATTGCTGAAGAAGTTAATACTGGCTATGATAGGAAGGCGTCAGGACGCACAGTACATCACAGCTTGCTGTGTATGGAGGTGCGTAGCCACAGACTGGTCAGAGTGCCCGTGCTGACCCCTGTTCACCTCCCAAAGCTTCTACAATGGGCACATGAGCCTCAGAGATGGACCATAGAACAATGGAAGGAACCGGACTGGTCTGATAAATCGTGTTTTCTGATAAATCATGTGGACGGCTGCATGCGTGTGCATCGTGTACCTGGGGAAGACACGGCTCCAGGATGCACTATGAGAAGAAGGCTAGCTGGCAGATGACAGTGTGTTGCTCTGGGCGACGGTCTGCTGGGAAACCTCAGGTCCTGGCCTTCATGTGAATGCCACTTGGACATACTTCACCTACAAGAACATCGTCGCAAACCAAGAATTCCGCGTCATAGCAACGGCATTCCCTGACGGCAGCGGCCTTTTTCAGCAGGATAATGCACCCGGTTAGATCTTACAGGATCTACTGTAAGGCCTGGCTGTCAGGGACCACAGGACACCTTCATAGCTCTTCTGGAGTCCAGGACTCGACGGGTCAGAGCTGTTTTGGTGGCAGGAGGGGGACCGACACAATATTAGGCCGGTGATTTTAATGTTCTGGCTGATCGGTGTGTGTGTTAGTAAGAACTCATATATCTTGAAAGTGGTTAAAAGTTTGACCCGTCTTAGGTTGGGTTATATTACGAGTAGATTCAATGCACTGGAAAAGACCATAATGCTTAAAGGTAAAGGGGAAAAAGAAGATTAGCACCAAGATGGATTTAATCATCACTGTGAACACTGGGTCTCGTGATGACTGAGGGAGATGACAGAATGTTCTGGAGAAGTTCTGTCTATATGTTCACCAGGAGTCAGCATCGATTGAACGGTGCCTGATAGGGATGAAAACAGTGAATGTCCTACGTTTCTGATAAGCGTTTCCTGAGTAACTAAATAACTGAAAACCCGCAGCCCAATGCTTCTGCGTGGGTGTGAATGTCACATAGGATCAGCCGATCAAACGACCACCAAGGGGCTATCGATGATGTCACAGATCTGCATCCATGAGCCGCCTACATCAGGAACCTGCACCTACGGTGAAATGCTCACTGAGAAAGACCTCAGGCACAAAGCAGTTGAATCAGCTTGTTCTCTTGCTGTTAACCACGCGAACGTTCGTATCACTGCATCCTCTACATCTCGTGGAGGACAGATAATCCATGGCCCTGTTTGTGGCTTTCCTGCAAATGGCTGTGTAATTCAACGCCTCCCCCTGAAACCGAATGCTGTGAGATGGTTTAAGAGTCAAACTACTTCATCAGACCCTGCTAGCGGGGTTGGATTTCATTGCAGCCCGGTCCAACCCTACTGCGGGCTCGTGTGCTATTTCTGTGCCATTCCCCGCGTCCAGTTTTACACACTCTCTCTGGAGCTCAGCATGCCGCGCTCGTCTGCTGTCCATGTTATCGTCCGGCAGGCGAAGCTCACCTTCGATCTGAGAGCCGCACTGTTAGCTTACTGAGGTTCAGCGGTTTCCTTGGCGATAGGATCTTTCCAAACGTGTATCAGCTGCCTGCTGATATTCACCTAGAAACGGCAATTCCCCTCAGCGAGGCAGGGACTCCGCCGCGGAGAATCCCACGGCGGGCATGAATGTGCATGGGCGTCTGAAGAGACCCTTTTCACCTGATTAAATGGCCCATTGTCTTTGAGGGGCTGTAGGTTAAGATCCTTAGACACTGAGGGTGTGGAGTTGCAATGCGGGAATGAGGATGTGTGGCAGGACATTTTACTGAAGTATTTAATTACAAAATATCTGTTTATCCCGGAAGTTTTCTATGTTTGTACGTGTGTAATAGCAGATTGAATGAAGGCATGGATGTTCCTTGCGGCGTCGCGTCGTGTTGGTTGTCTGTCTAGACGTCATGTGGCCACGGATGCATCGCTGTATCAATGGCAGGTGTTGGTTCATCTACACGTCCGCACGCGCTCACTTGTCAACTAGAAGATACGCGGTTGGGTGCGGCAGTGGTTCCGCGCGAGTGGACCCACTGCCGCCTGATGCCATCTGAAACTGCGCAGACAGACGGTGTCGATTGGGTGACGAGAGTGAGCTTGTGACACAAACAGCGCCGAACACCACCCTGGAGAAAAACTGAAGAGGTCGAAGTAAAGGGGGAGGAACCTGAGAGAAAAAGAGAGATGACAGGAAAGAGAGAGATGAATCAGAGAGAGGGGGATTATGGGTAAGCGGTAGGGGCAGGAGTGAGACTGTTTATGTGAGTCAGGGAAAGGCTTTTAAAAAGTTTGTTTATAATGGAATATGAAGTCTTACAGTCACCTCTGACAGTGGCTTTAGATTGTTTTTTTTTCAGTCAGTGATGTGCTGACAGTGTCTCTGAATATTCCTTTCAAAGCAGAGATAGGATAATTAATCTCACGAAGAATGCAGTTGTGCTGTCAGTTATCAATGATCTGTGGTGTCATCAGAATTCAACAGGCAGACTTAAGCTACACGAATACAAACAAACACCTTTACCATCATTTTTAAAGGGCTATTTTGCATTTCACCAAATATGAAAACATTGCACTGATAGACATACCAATAAGAAAACAGTGCAACTTTTCACCTTACAGAATATAATATGTCTGACTTAATAATGGTCAAGATGACAAATACCTCTTACAGAGCTTACGGAAATCAGCCTGCCCAAGGAATTTGGTTGGGCACGTCAATGAGAGCCAGTGACTGTGACATGTTACTGTAACCATGGAGATAGCTTGACTGCATTCCATAGTGCACAAACAACTTCCTGTCTGCGTACATTTACAGGGATAGTTCATTTATATGGTTTAGGGTAGATGTCGTGCACTGTGCAGGTCCTCTGTGGTTTTGGGGTAGGCTACAATGTAGAACCCAGTTAATCAATTGAGTCTTCCAGTGTAATATGTAGTGTAACTAGCTGCCATTTTGGGACAGGACCATTTGGTGCCCTCCCTGTGATGCAATGCAAAGACAGTGCTGCTTTGGTGCTGCTGACCGCATCGGGGGGGGCGCATGCCCCCAAATCTTGCTGCCTCCTTTATCTGCCTGCTAGCCGCCATGGTGGTCCCCCACGAGGAATGCAGAGTGTTGCATATTCGATCCCCGCAGAACGGCGACATCACAGAGTCGAACTTTGTTCAGATCCATGTTTCTGCCGGTTGGAGGGTGGGGCCTATGAGGGGGTGGAGCCTGTAGGTGGGTGGAGCTTATCGGAAGGCGCTTGTTTGGCGTGGTTTTGTCATGTGAGTGTGTTAAGCAAAGGAGCGAGATGTGGATCATGTGTATCATAACTAGAGCACCTTGAATCGTGCAGTTATTCAAGGGTACAATAACCGGGCCCTTCGGGCCTTCGACCTACCGGCCCCACTCCCCATTCACTGTGCTGTCAGTGCGTACCATTACATTCACCTCGCCGTCTCCTGTTTCAACCCCCCCACCCTACACCCAGAGGTCGGATCCCCAGCTCCTTGCCCAATTCTACTATGCGGACGAGGAACTGAACCAGGTTGCCACGGAGCTAGACAGCCTGGATGGCAGGAAGGACCCTCAGCGCTGCACCCTGCTGGTCAACCAGTTCCGCTCCTGCCAGGTGAGACGCCCCGACAGCCGGCCGGAAGCCGAAAGCACACTGAGAATGACGGAGGGCGTGGATGTTTCAGAAAAGGCGCAAGGTCAGGGGACAAGCGTCTCCACACTGCTGTGCCAAATTGTTTAAGAGGATTAAGTGAGTTTGGTGTGTGTCATAGGCAAGGGTGTAGATTTGGGTATAGATCCTATTAATGTGTCCCTACCGATACTGCAGAAAGCCTTGTCTGCTTGGGGGGTGGAGGCTGGGGGCTGAACGGGGCCATGCCAATGTCGACACCAACCGTACGCCTGGTCCTGGGGAGTGTCCGACCCTCAGTTAAAGATCAAAATGTTACTGTACACTGTTTGTGTCTGTGCGTTCTTTCTGTCTGTGTTCTCTGTGTCTGTGTTCTTTTTGTGTCTTTGTGTTCTTTCTGTCTGTTTGTGCCTGTGTGTTCTTTCTGTTTGTGTTCTTTTTGTGTCTTTGTGTTCTTTGTGTACGCCTGGTCCTGGGGAGTGTCCGACCCTCAGTTAAAGATCAAAATGTACACTGTTTGTGTTCTTTCTGTCTGTGTTCTCTGTGTCTTTGTGTTCTTTCTGTCTGTGTTCATTTTGTGCCTTTGTGTTCTTTCTGTTTGTTTGTGCCTGTATGTTCTTTCTGTCTGTGTTCTCTTTGCGTCTGTGTGTTCCTTCTGTCTGTGTTCTTTCTATCTGTGTTCTCTTTCTGTCTGTGTTCTTTTTGTGCCTTTGTGTTCTTTCTGTCTGTGTTCTTTTTGTGTCTTTGTGTTCTTTCTGTTTGTTTGTGTCTGTGCGTTCTTTCTGTCTGTGTTCTTTTTGTGTCTTTGTGTTCTTTCTGTCTGTTTGTGCCTGTGTGTTCTTTCTGTCTGTGTTCTCTGTGTCTGTGTTCTTTTTGTGCCTTTGTGTTCTTTTTGTTTGTTTGTGCCTGTGTTCTCTTTCTGTCTGTGTTCTTTTTGTGCCTTTGTGTTCTTTCTGTCTGTGTTCTCTGTGTCTGTGTTCTGTTTGTGCCTTTGTGTTCTTTCTGTTTGTTTGTGCCTGTATGTTCTGTCTGTGCGTTCTCTTTGCGTCTGTGTGTTCCTTCTGTCTGTGTTCTTTCTATCTATGTTTTTTTGTGTCTTTGTGTTCTTT
>JAODKE010000055.1:6099214-6120464 GCA_026779605.1 Mormyrus hasselquistii
CTCTTTGTGTCTGTGCGTTCTTTCTGTCTGTGTTCTTTTTGTATTTGTGTGTTCCTTCTGTCTCTGTTCTTTCTGTCCGTGTTCTTTTTGTGCCTTTGTGTTCTTTCTGTCTGTGTTCTCTTTGTGTTTTGTGACACCTCCATGTGTCTACCCTGCACTGGACTTTTAGCCATGTCTTTTGCCCTGTGCCTAGGGCTTCTCTGTGGAGTGTCCCCTGCCTTGTGCCCTGTTCTGCCAGTCTTGACCCTGTGACCCTGTGCTAGATAAATCTAGATTGCACAGTATTGTTGCTGATCCTCTTCACACCAAAAAGCAAATCAAGACGGGATGTTAGATGGGATTTAGCTGGTCAGAAACAGAGAAGTTGCCGCAGAGTGCTACAGGGAAATACCGGCTGGTTTCCGGCAGAAAGGCAGTCAGCCAGAGGCCCTTTATTTCTGGGAACAAGCATTAGCAAGCAGTGCTTTTACCGAGTCGATAGCTGAGAGACGGACGGGAGAGGACCCAGCACGGTCACCGGGACCGGATCGGGCTGAGTAGTGCTGCTCACTCCTGGGACAGACAGACAGACGTGCGCTTTGATCCACTTACTGACTTAAAGATCTGAGCTAGATTCCAGCCCATAAAGAGCAGTGCTTCCTTCAGAGCAACATATGCACTGATAGACATTAACAGTTTATAACTAACAGTGGGTTGCACTGTTGCCTCTAGTCTGCAGGGGTAGTGGTTTGAATCCCTTCCCTGCCCTGTTAGTGTAGAGCCTGAATGCTCTCCCAGTGTTGTGCAGATTTCTTTCAGGTCCCTTCCTGCTGTCTAAAGATGCGCAGTTGAACTAAAATAATCAGTAGTTTGTGAGTGCGTGCACTTGTGTTTCTGACGATGGACTGGGATCGCATCCCTTCTGGGGTGTTTGCTCGTGCCCTGTGATAGACTCCCCGTGATTGTGCATTCGATAAGCAGCTAAAAGATGTACGGTTTATATTTGACTTTGCTTAGTTAAATTTGGTTGTTTTTCCAGCCATGACGTCTTTTAAGAAAGATTTTGTAAATCCAGCATGTCCCTCTACTGGTTTATGTCAGAACAGCATGCAGTGATGCTGTAAAAATCCAAAGCAGGTCAGCACCCAAAGTGGGACTAGAGCAATTCCCTAGGCTAGTACTTGGCGGGCGAACCAAATCCTGGGAGTATTACCTGAACCTCCCCCATTGGACGTTCACAGTCTTAGTCACAGTAAGCAGGTTACATTCTTCATTGTCAACAAATAGCGGGGGAATCCACTCTTCTACATAGGAATTCATAAATTACAAGCCTTCTGTCAACCCGATTACAATGTCTGTGGAGTGACAGTGGTGAATGGCACTTAGTGTGATTATGATATCAGCACCATTTACGATGCACTCTCTGTTGAGGTGCCACAGGACCTGATTCTGGTCCCACGGGTTCTTCAATCGTCCTCTCTCTCTTTGTGTCTGCACCCTACAGGACAACGTGCTGAACATCATCAACCAGATCATGGACGAATGTATACCCAGCGACCGAGCCAACCGGGACTTCTCCGTGAAGTTCCCAGAGGAGATCCGACACGACAACCTAGCGGGCCAGCTGTGGTTTGGAGCTGAGGTGTGGCTTAAGGATAATCTCAAACTGTGTATGGAATTTGAATCCACATCCCCGGAGATGTGGGACCATAGTACTCTATTATATAGGCCTACGTCACGTCTTTATAGCCCTGTGTGACCTCACCTTGACCTCACCCTGACCTCACCCTGACCCTTCTTTCCCAGTGCCTGGCCGCAGGCTCCATCATTATGAACCGTGAAGTGGAGAGTGTGGCCATGCGGCCTCTGGCCCGGGAGCTGACACGCAGCCTGGAAGAGGTGCGGGCGCTGACCCGGGACCAGGCGCTGCGTGACCTGGACCGCTACAGCGAGCGCATGTGTCACGCCCTGCGCCATTTCGACAGTCTCTTTGCCCAGTTCGAGCTCAGGTAGGCCCTGGGGGCAGAGCTGTGTGGAAAGGCGGGCCAGAGGGGCGGGCCAGAGGGGTGGGGCGGGGCGGTGGGTGGAGTTTGTCACAGGGAGTGACTGACTGACCTTTGTCCCTCCCCCCATTCAGCTACGTGTCGGCCATGGTGCCTGTTAAATCGCCCAAGGAGTACTACGTCCAGCAGGAGGTGATAGTCCTGTTCTGTGAGACGGTAGAAAGGTGAGAGTGGGACGCCCAGTGATGACATCATCAATCAGTGACGGCGGGATGTTTCATGCTGGCATGTTTCGAATAAATGGTGCGACACTGTCATATTTCCTGTTGTGTTTGTGCAGAGCCCTGAAGCTGGGTTACCTCACGCAGGACATGATCGATGACTATGAGCCCGCCCTGATGTTCACCATCCCCCGACTCGCCATCGTGTGGTGAGTGATGGAGGGGCGAAGGAAAGACAGACACTAAATCCTTAACCATTAATCAGCTCCCATCACTGAGCCTCCTTCATAAGCTCTTCCAATAGTCACCCCTATCTCACTGACATCTCTGCTTCCTGCCATGACAAACAGCGAGCCGATGGACCGGCCCTGCATTTTGGTACATGACCCTAAGCGTCATGGGAATTCAAACCCTTAAATATCTCAGGAACCACTTCTGTGCGGAAGCTACTGTTTTCAATATGTTTTTAAAAAATTATTCTGGTCGTTCCCTGTTTATTCATTAGTTGGTAGTGGTTCGGTTAAAGATGCACACGTGACGTAATCAATGGCTGCACCAAAATGGGCTGTTTTGCAGTGGACTGGTGGTCTACTCTGATGGACCTCTCAACCTGGAGCAGAAACCAGAGGACATGTCAGAGCTCTTCAGGCCTTTCTGCACCTTGCTGAAGAAGATCCGGTATGTCAAATAATGAGACTCTTCTGTTTTCCATAAGTACAAGTGTCAGTACAGACACACTGGTTTTCACATCATTCTCTCCTATGACACATACATTTTACTGTATGCAGGTGAGAATGAAGTGCAGTGTCACCCAGGGCAACACTGGAGTAGTTTTGAGGGTTAATGCCCTTGCTTAAGGGCTCAGCAGTGATTTGATGCCGGCCATGGGATTTGAACTAGCAACCTTCCAGTCACGGACACTCATTTGCAGGGCCCATCATAGGCACCCAGTGAGAATCTTGCGCGGATGGGTATGAGTGTGTGACGGCTTATTCTCCATACCTTACAGTGACCTGCTGTGGACCCTGACAGAGGAGGAGCTTCTGACCCTGGAGAGGAGCCTGTGTATCTCCCAGGACGGCGAGTTCCCTTCGGAGGAGCCCCCTCAGCCTTCACAGGACACGCAACAGGAAGCCCAGGAACAGGATGGTGGGGTCGAGGAGAAGGATGGCAGCACTGAGCCAGGGGCGGAGCTGGAGGCGGAGCTAGCCGGATCTTTACAGTACGACGAGCTGGAACTCGAGCAGCTGAACATGATGGTGCACCGGGTGGGTGACGAGATGTCCAGCCTCCTGTCCCCACCCAGCCAAGCCCAGTCCCCTGCCCGCTGGAATGGGACAAGTGCCGGCTCCGGTGCACAGCCTTCCTCGCAGCGTAACCAGGCCAGAGAGGAAGAGCGGGTCTTCCTGATGGAGGATGTGGAGGCTTCCCAGGGAGGGCAGGCTAAGAGAGGCTCTATTGCCAGTGCAGCTGGGGAGGAAGGTCCTGAGCTCCCTCTTCAGGCCAGTGGCGGAACCGCTGTGGAACGGGATGCAGAGGTGGCACAGAAAATCGCCCACAGAACAGGAGGCATGAAGCTATCGGCCACGGTCATCTTTAACCCCCCATGGCCTGATCCATTGGATCCGCCCCCATCCTCAGACCCCTCCCACCCCCTGCTGGCCACACACTGCCTGCTGAACTCTTGCGTGTGCTGCACCATCTGTGAGGAAGAACCCGCAGACCAGCTCAGGCCTGTAGCGTCCGCCCCCGTCGTCCAGGCAACGGAACTGCTATCCAATGGGAGCAGCCCATCAGGAAAAGTGGTTCTGCCATTTGGAGAGGGGCCCCAGCCAGGGGACGAAGAGACGTTCCTGGTTCCCCAAACCTGTCAACACGCACACTGCTTGCAGGGACAGCCTTCAGCCACCAGGGGGCAGAACAGCAGTACAGAGCCTGGGGCAGACAGGGAGCGCCCACAGGATGGGATTGTGGATGCTACGAGCAACATGTGTGTGTTAGCATGTGTCAGTCTCTATTTATCTCGTTTTGTTATATCTTATCTAATCTGATTTGAGGCGAGCGACCCTATACATAACTAAATTTACTACACACACACCACTGTATACCATCTTGTACACTCCCTCACTCTAGAACTGAAACAGTGGAAGCCTCTCTTTGCACGTGGTTACTGGCTGGCCGTATCACATGGTCATGTCACATGACCTGGTTTGTTAATTGCATGACTCTCAGCTCAGTAACCACTTGCAGTATCTTATACTCCCAGATAAGCCCATGGGGAAACACCCCCATATTTGGTATTTGGTGTCTTCCAAAGCAGCAAAGATGCGGACAGTCTGGGGGTCCCCGAGGACAGAGTTGAGAAATTCTGCTGCAGTACATTCGTACACCCCCCCCCCCCCACACTCCAAATAATCCTTGACAGCCCCTCTCCTGTGGTGCTGGAACCTTCCCCCACTGAACCCGTGAAGGACGTCGTGACATTACGTCGGGCTGATGTCACTGACAGCGTGACAGACAGCGTGAGGCGCACGGTGACACTGTGACAGGACGGCAGACAGTGTGAATGGTGTGTGTTTTTCTCTCCCTCACTGGCTCCTCTCCCCGCCTCTCCCCCTTCAGCCCAGCCGGCAGTCTGACCGTCCGCTCCGGTGCCCCTGATGAGGTGGAGAACCAGGAGATCCAGCTGGCCCTGCAGGCTGCCACGGCGGCTTCCCACAGCAAGATCCGCACGCGCTTCCACAGCAGCGCTGACCTCGTTCACCGCCTCTTCGTCTGCATCTCGGGTCAGTCCCTGACCTCGGCATCTGCTTCCTCTGCATTCCAAAGAAACGAAATCGTCGGCTAACCGCGACTAGCGTCCACCATTCTCCGGGACCCTTGTTGCCATGGTTGCTTTTGGCCTCTCTCATTGGTGCTCCAAACTCGTCCAGGTGTCGCCGATCAGCTCCAGACTAACTACGCCAGCGACCTTCGCTGCATTCTGAAGACGCTGTTCGAGGTCATGGCGAGCAAACCGGAACTGGAGAACAACAGCAAGCCGAAGAAAGGTACACAGTCTTCTGGAGACGTGCTTTGAATTTGTGTGGTTGTTTATCATCCGTGATGAAAACAGCATCAGTCAATGTGTCTATCTGTGCATACAAACACATTCTCTATAGTATAGCCAGTTGGTCTATTGGTATAAATACCACTACGGTAACTGGGGTTTAGTGGTGAAGCCAGTGCATTAGCCAGTGCATTGATTAGCACACTGCTCTCAAAAAAGCAGTGCTCTTTGCACTGATTGGTGCAATGCACTCACCAAGGCAGTATCCAGGTTACTGGTTGGTGCAGTGCTCGCAGCAAAGCAGTATCCAGAACAGTGATTGGTGGTCCTCCTCCAGCAGGCCCAGGCCTGCTCAATGCAGTGCTGGAAGACTGCTCACTCTGTCAGGAGACCATCACCTCCTCCGAGCTGGCAGCCAAGGCGCGGGATGGTCAGTTTGAAGGTCACCCCTCTCTTATCCTCCTCTTCTCTTAAGCTAGACCACATTGATTATCTTATGTTTCGTTATGTTGAAATAATTTCTGTGCAACATCTCTTGAAGTAATTTAGATATATGAGTGAGCTGTAATAATAAATGTACATGTAAAAAGCAGACCTGATCTGGTAAGGGGAATAAACGGAGACGAGTAAGGGAGCACAGGAAGGCAGACAGTGCCTCACAAGCAGAGCTCTTACTGCGATGCTCGGTGCACATGCAGTAAAGGGTGTCTCTCTCCTGCCAGACCCCCCAGACTGGGTACCAGATGAAGTCTGCAGCCACTGCACTGCCTGCAAGGCCCCGTTCACCGTCATCCGGAGGAAGCACCACTGCAGGAGTTGTGGAAAGGTACCACCCATGCCCCACCTACCAGTACTGGCCACGCCCACTCACAGAGGATGCTCCGCCCACTGCTCATACCACCAACTGCAACCCACACTCTACCCACTGTCCCCTCATGCCAGCCACCACCACCCCTGGTAACATCAAAGTGCATGACTCTCTGTGTCATTTCAGATCTTCTGCTCACGCTGTTCCTCCCACTCCGCCCCGCTGCCCCGGTATGGTCAGGTGAAGCCTGTACGTGTGTGCACCCACTGCTACATGTTCCACGTCACTCCTTTCTACAGTGACAGGACGGGCATCTGACCCTGTCGGCATGCCCACCCCGGCCAGCAGGGGGCGTCGGCGAGCACAGCAAAGAAGTCCCGCTGGACAGGACACGTGCCCCATCGCCGACGTCAACTCGCACATGGATGTGCTTAAACACCATTGGATACTGCTACAGTCAGAAACCGCCAACATGCTAACAGTGCCACAACACTGCTGTAACTTGGAGCTCGCACACCTCTGGAAAGCAGACTCTTTGACCAGCACAGATGAGCAACTAGGTCATTGCTGTCTTTGGATTTTAGCCACTAAAACTGAAGCACTGGGTTTGCCCTGTTAGCCATGAATCTCTCTGCTAGACACCTTTATGACTCTCACTCTACAGAGGAAGTGTGAGAAGCCTGAGGTGTGGGCATCCCAGTGACTGGAGCAGCATGGACCATGACGGGCCACTATGATGGCTTTCATTCGACCAGCAAACACACCTGAGCCTCTACTGGAGCAGCTTCTGACTGCACGTTCTATAGCCAGCACCTTCATCCACTGTCACTGTCATCAACTGTATAAACAGCCATCCTGGCCACAGCCCTCACTGGCTCACTGCTGTGCATCGCTCCATACCAAAGGTCATGTCGACAGTCACATGGTTATTTACATGATAGTTATATTAATACTGCTCATTTAAAGAGAGGGCTATAATATTCTGTTACTGAGAATGTATATATCGGACAGGGAACAGCTCCAGATTAGCTGTCCTTTTTGATAGAACGTTGCTCAAAACAAATGGCTTTTCTTATTGACTTCTTTTTCTTTGCACTTGAGAACGGCAGTGAATGTGCACTGGAATGGACAGCCCCTAATCCCCCTGTAATGCCTCCGCATGTGGACAGTTGCTGCCAAATTGCCAAATGTCCTGACAAAATACAGGTCTTAAAACGGTCTTCCACCCACTCCCAAGTCCACTTCCCTACACTTGTAGTGCGCACTTTCTTGTGGGCAGTGGTGGCTTAATGGTTAGGGAACTGCACTTGAAAGATTACAGGTTCGAATCCCCGACCAGCAAGGCACCGCTGAGGTACCCTGAGCAAGGTACCGCCCCCAAGCACTGCTCCCCGGGCACTGAATTAGCTGCCCCCTGCTATGTCACATATGGGTTAAATGCAGAGGCCACATTTCGTTGCTGTGGTGTGTCAACAACGACAATTAATCACTAAATACTTATACCCTGTCTAGGGTCCAACACAGTGTACACTTCCCCAAAAATATCAATCCATTTCCCACAAGCTATACTCACACTGTACACCACTTCAGTAAGCCACGTGCATGTCACCCTTATCTGAAGGACCTTAACCGCACTGCACACATAAACCCAGAGTCTTCCACGCTTGCCTCTGTCTTTACATAGGGCTCCCTCAATTAAGAAAATTTAATTTGTTTTACGCGGCTTGCAAGCAGACACCTAATACAGGGGGTCCAAGGCAAGGGAAGGCAGTGCAGTGCTGGGCACGCTCACAGTGGGGAGGCAGTGCAGTGCCGGGCACGCTCACAATGGGGAGGCAGTGCAGTGCTAGGCACGCTCACAGTGGGGGAGGCAGTGCAGTGCTAGGCACGCTCACAGTGGGAGAGGCAGTGCAGTGCTAGGCACGCTCACAGTGGGGGAGGCAGTGCAGTGCTAGGCACGCTCACAGTGGGGGAGGCAGTGCAGTGCTGGGCACGCTCACAATGGGCAATTTAGAAACAATCATCTACGTGAATGTTTTTGTACCAGGGATGATTTTATTATTATCCAATGATTCACTTTGAATTGGTGAGTGACACCCTGGGGGCCAATCAGCTGGGGCCAATGCCCCTGTTTTGTACTATGGCCAGCATTGTCAATAGTGTGTTTTTAACACTCCACTTTAAAATGAACTTTTTCCAAAAGCGTTCACTTCAGTGCAGTGGTCTTCACTGTGTAGCCTGCAGGCCACTGGCGGCCCCCAGAGGCCAGTGTGGCAGCCCTTCACTGAATTAAAAAATAAGCAAATCATCCTGACCATCATTTATTTAATAAAAATGTAATAAAATTATTAATTTTAAAATTCAAAGATTTAGATGCAATACAAGTTCCCCAATAATGTGCAGCTACGCAAACAATCAAGCAACGTAGCATAAACATTACGTCCGGCAACCCGGCTTTTAAAAAGCTAATGAAAAGCGACCCCCTTCCACACTGGAACGCGTGACTCTCGTGTGAGTCAGTGAAGGCCACTGCTTCAGTGGAACAAACTCATCGTTCTCTGATAACGTTGTGAATCATGTTTCGAGCTGTAATCAGCCCAGACTGCTGCATCCATGCTCTGACCTCAGGATACAGTAAATTCTATATTCCCCTGCAAGTAAACATTCACGTAGTCTGCCCAGGTGCCCAGTCTGGTCGACTACCCTGGACCTGCCACTGGCCATCATTGGTAATACGTAACCACTACTCAAACCAATCAGAAGCCTCTTAGTATAACATCTATATATCAAAGTACTCACAACTAACTAGACCCGACCCATTTAGCTTTACCCTAATCTAAGCATGCTGCTGCTATTACCCAAAATATAGTCTTTTAAAAATGTCTTTAAATGGGTAGGGGGTCACCGTGGTACTTTTTTGCTTACCAGCCTCTGAGAATGTATCTCCCCTGAAAGACAGATCTCAAGAATTGACCTGTGGCCCAAAACCCACTGATTTGGCTGTAGCATTGTGGGGTCAGTCATGTGATTCTGTTCTGATTTTGGACCTAAACTCAGGCTTCACCTTGAAAGGATGACCCGTCTTGATTTATATTGAAGAATCTTTTATAAACAGAAAGATGTACAATTATTAGAATTTGGTATAAATGGAATTATATTTAAATAACTGGACAAACTATTTATTCAGAACGATCTTGTAACTATTGTAAATTTCCACCTCATGAGTATATGGAAAATTTGGAAATCAAAAATGCTTTTTTTGTTGCCCTGTAAATACAATAAATCCTTTACTCTTTCAACATATTTCTCAGAAGTGGCAAAAAATTGTGGTTAAAGTACAAGACATGTCAATAGGTAGAGGAATCACTGTTCTCTGACGGCAGTTGCGTTAGTGAACAAATTTAGATACGTTTGGAGAGAGTCACTTTCAGAGAAACACTGATAAAAATAAGTACAGTGCTGTTTGAGAGACCAACACACATGCTGCCATTTCAGTGTGAGGACAGCCTTTAAAATTTCAGTCAGTATGTCAAACCTAAAAAATAATAAATCGCTGTGAAATGACTGGGTGAGGGCTTTGCTCAGAGACCTGCAGTGGTTACAGCTGGTGTCATCTGAAGCAGTGCCTCTCAATCCAGACCAAGTCAAGAAACACTGATCAGGACAATCAAGTGCAGTAGAAAGACAAAATCAGACTGAAGTGAAACGACATTCCCAAAGAGCCTCTCTCAGCCACAATTCCAGCTCCGAGTGCAGTTTATCAAAGCTTGTGATGTGGAGAATGAACCAGGAGGATGCCCCACTAATTAATAATCTTTATTGACATTAAAAATGACATAGAAATAGAACAAACAAGGACAGACAGGGAGTTTAGCGCTTTTGAACATTGACAATCAGGTCATCACAAAGCTTGGTGAGTTCCTCGGTCTCCTTTACCTAGAAGGGGAGAGGGGGGGGGGGGCGAGAGAAGAGCCTCACCATGATGCCAAGAAAAGAGCACCAGACCTTTCCCTCAGATCTAATCTGCACCTCGCATCATGAGCACTCTGATCGGTGCACAGCGGTACAGAACCGGCACACTCTATTCCAGCTCTACACCCGCTCGCTCGCGCAGGTATTTAAACAGCCTGAAGGGTAAGGCAGACAGCCAGCATACCTTCTGCTCCAGGCTCTTTTCCAGTGATTGGACCTTCAGCTGCTCCCTGCGCAGTTGTGCCTGCAGGGCAGACATCTCTGCCTTCTGCTTGGTCCGCAGCTGTGCAATCTCCATATTTGCCCTGGTACAGGGAGGCAGCCAATCAGCTAATGAACCTCCTCTAACGTACGATGACATTACTTTAAGTTCCTGGAGCAGCTGGAGTTAAGGGCTTTGCTCCAAGGCCCATAAGTGAGATTATTCGGCCAGCGATGGGATTCAAACCCACAACCTTGCTCAGGGGCAGAGATCTGAGTGTGCAGCACTGATTCTTACTGGCCGATCTTCTCCTCAGCATGGGCTTTCAGTGCCTGGTACCGCTGCTCCTCTTTCTTAATTCTGGCCAGGTAGTCTTGGGCACACCTCTTTAACGTGTCTTCGTTCTGGGGGCACAAAGAGCACCATTGACACACCGGCTCGTCTTAAAATGCTGCTCGGAGCTCCAGGTGACGCTACCGAAGCCACCGCTGACCTTCTTGTAACCCTCGATGACTTCCTTATGCTTCTCCAGCCTCTTGAAGAGCTCCGAGAAAGAGCGCTCCATGGCACTCAGATCCAGAGCCACCTGCTCCTTATCATGCTGGACCTTCTTCAGCTCCTCCTGAAGGTCCTGCTTCTCTTTCTTGTTGTCAGCTGAAAGAAGATACAGCCACATATCAAAACGGCCAGGTTCAGATGCTGCTGGTTCAGTCAGTGAGGAGCCATTTATACCAGGCACTTAAATCTCAACTGTTCAGATTATTTGCACTGTGAAAGAAAACAAAGAAACACATTCTTCATAGTAGTAACTCCTAGGACTTAAAAAGTATCACCAAATATCAGTATTACCATCTATACAAAAAGGATAAAAATATAATCAAACATAAATGTACCTATGATCTGAGATATTGTCGCCTCAAAGTCAGACATAATTTTCCTGAAAGAGAGAAGGCATTAAGTTATATATCTAGATCAGCATCTTCACAGCAAACTTACACATCTGACATCTGGATTTTACTTACCCCATTTCATGGTTGTCCTGGGATAGTTTCATGTATTTTGCGTTCCATTCATCCTCTCGTTCCTTAGCCTGCAGAGACAGCAAAGGGGATGAGATTGGCTGCCTACCCCATGGCAGGAAAGCGGCCCGTGCTAGGAGCACGAGGCCTACGTCCCCATGGCAGGAAAGCGGCCCGTGCTGGGAGCGCGAGGCCCACGTCCCCGTGACAGGAAAGCGGCCCGTGCTGGGAGCGCGAGGCCCACGTCCCCATGGCAGGAAAGCGGCCCATGCTAGGAGCACGAGGCCTACGTCCCCGTGACAGGGAAGCGGCCCGTGCTGGGAGCGTGAGGCCTACCTCTCTGCAAGCTGCAGACTCCACCTCACTGCGCACTTTGTCCAGGGCAGCATCCATGTCCTTCTGGCTGTAACGCAGCACCTCAAAGATGGCATTTTCTGCACCAGTGGGCTGGGAGAAGGGCGGAACCAGGCAATCCAGAGCAACTGGGACATCCTGCACAAGTGGACCTACAGCCTGCAGAAAGAAGAATTAGGCCTCTTTAAAATTCCATGCTTCAGCTTACTTTCTCAATGAAATTCCTGAAACAGGGAAAAGGTCAGAAAAGCACCGAAAAGGGCTCACCGGTGATGGCAAGTCTTCCAAGAGGCTGAGTCCACCCAGCTTATCCCCACACAGCTCACTCTCTGCTTTGGGTTTACATTCCTCCAACCTGCAGAGATACCAGTCTCCATTACAGCCATATGGAAGCCTAATTTCAAACACCAAAGCACAATGATCCAAATAGCAGCAGATAAAAGCAGTGGAAATTCAGGAGAACAGGTTTGTATTCAATATGGGATACTGATTTTAACTTACTAGTACATACTGGCACCAAAATGTCTTCACATCCAAGACCGTCAAACCCTATCTCAAAAAGATAGTTCTTGCAGTTTAAAAGGACTTTGGGTGCCACAAACCTACCTGCTGACAAAAGCAGCTGGAAGTGGAAGACCATTGAGCTCAGAGTTGGAAGGCATCTTCTTAGGACTGTCCCGCAGTAGGGGGTCAAACTTCATGTACAGTGACTGCTTCCTCAAAGCAGACTCCTTGAACTGAACACAAGCAAGTCAGCCCATTATGTACAACAAAGATAACTGCACGCTCCTTTGATATTCATATACTCACTGTAGTTGATCCAAACTGCTCCAGATAGTCAATTTGCCCCTCAAAGTTGTCAGCCAATACTGAAACTATATTGAGTAAGAAACATCCCCTCAGTTATCACCAGTTTGATTAGGCCATTAAATGAACGAAAGAAAAAAAAAAAAAAAGTTAAATTCTTGCGTACATGTGGCTCCAGGGACAAACTCCTCTTCTGTTCCTGCCAAGACAATTTCCGGCAAATTCTCAGGCTCTAGCTTGGCTGGTGGGGTAAGGACAGGACCTTGAGGGGCAGGAGACCCCTGGCAGATAACCTCACAGGTTGAGGGACCTTCCTCTACTTGGGACATGACAGGAGACTCTTGTGCCTACAAGGAGATCAAGGATCTCTTATGAAGAGCATCTTAGACACCTGCTCCTGCAAAACTTTAAGGCACATGACAACACAGTAAACCATGTCAACAAATTTGCTCATACATCTGACGCCCACACAAGACCAGCTTGAATTAACCAGAGAGCTCAAACTGCATTTACCATTCACAATGCAAGTCAGGGATTTGCATAATTAAACCTGAATCTTCCCAATTTGACATTTACTGTGCCATCTAGTTAAGGAGCGATAACCTCTACAATTCAACCTTTTAACAGTCAATTTAACAGTCATGAGAGTCTCAACCACTAAGCCATCCTACCTGTTTTACTACAGTGGTGTCACAGCTCTGTTTTAAAGCAGTTTCTTCTTCATCCCTAGAAAGGTAGATAGAGGTCCAAACATAAGTTCCCACGACATTACATTCAGCTCTAGGGATACATTAGGTCTCAAATATTTACGCAGGGAATTCATCTTCAAGTCAAGACTTTAGGGACTGGCCCTTTGCACTGGCTGCATTAAAAATGCTGAAATGTCATCCGGCAACTCAGTTTCCAAGATCTGCATAAACATACATGCAGAAATTCAAAGCCTAAGGTTTTGGCAAAGGAATGGCTTCCAGTTGTCAACTGACCGAGCTCTCACCAGTTCGGGTGGGTTTCTATCGGACTTAAGAACTACTTGTACAACCAACTGCAGAAAAACAGTATAAAAAAGAATTTAAAAAAAATCATGCTTACCCTGGTACTGATGCTGCTGCAGGCTTGCCTTCCGCTTCAAGCTTTTCGGGGGGAGAGATGTCCAGAGTTTCCAGCAAGGCCTCTGATTCTGGGCTCACACTGCACTTCTCTGAAGATTTTGGAGAGTTACTCATCTTTGATCCTGACACAAAAGGGTTAAAGTTGGGATCATCCAACTGATCAAAGTCGTAGGAAGCCTTGAGTGCTGGAATATCCATGCGAGGGTCATCACTTGCTGCTGGAGCTTCTGCGGCTTTAGGCTGGACTCCACCCTCCACGTGTACTGCCTTCTTAGGTGCCGGTCTGACACCAGGTGGCCTTTTGCCCAGCATCTTAGGTGGCGGCTTTCGTTTGACCTCATCGCCATCACCAAAATTAAACTCGAGTTTTAGTGGGATGTCTCTGGTAGGAGGGCTTGTGCTAAGGTAAGGGGCATCACTGTGAGGATCAGCTGTTTCGGTCTTCAGCTGGGGCTTCTCCAATACAGGCGGTTCTGCAGGCAGGGCAGAGGACTCCCACACCAGAGGAGAAACACTCTGGTCTTTGGTGGGAGGTATGGGTTCAGGTGCCGTTGGCTGCATCTCTGGATGGTCCAGTGCAGCAAGCAGGGTAGGGCTGCTTGGTAAATCCCTGCTGAGCACAGGAGAGTTCTGAAGCTTGCTTCCCCCAGTTTGAAACGGGTTGACAGAGTCAAGAGAGTCAAAGTCAAAGTTATATGTGCCTCTAGGGAAAGTGGGTGGATCCTGGGTCTCCGCCAGTGTCTCGGGGACATTCTTCACCTGGATATCCTGCTGCTGGCTGCAGCTTGCTTGGGGCACTGGCTCATCTGTGAGGCTCGTCTCAATCTGGGCTGCCTCTGCCTGACGCTTCACGTCGATTATCACAGTGCTCTCAGTGGAACATACCTCGGTCGACAGGTCAACTCCTGAGCCATCCATGGGCACGAATGGGAGGGTCTCATCTAGGCAAGACTTGTTGGCCGTCTCGGATATCTGATCCCCGGTATTTGTGGACAGCTCCAGAAGGGGCTCAGAAAGAGCAGCACCCACAGGGGGCTCCTCAAAGGCTCCCAGATTGCCTGACATTTGAAGTTTTTGAACCGGTACATTCTTATCTGGGGAATTGGCCAACAGGTTGGATCCTTGAAACGGGTTAATTGTGTCAAGGTTTTCAAAATCCAGATGGTAGTTCCCTTTAGTGGAAATAGGGACATCTTCAGGACAGAGGTCCAGTGGCACGCCAGAACTCCCTAAGCAGAAAGTCAAAAAGGTGAGTCGATGCGTACAAGACGGCGGTTTCCGATTCATTTACCATCACAGATATATTAAGTTTTACCATGTCCATCCTCAGGAACACTTCCACTGAGTCGCACTGATGAGTTTCTGAGGAGGAAAAATAGTCAGCTGATCATTGATGCCAAGTGAACTTTATATACAAGAAGCCAGAGAGCAATACGGTGCTGCATGGCATGATGAACCTTATGCCCGGGACGCACCGGCTGCATGGCACGTGCCATGCGACTGCGGAGCATGTGGATCTTCATTTCGGCGCCCATGTTAACCGATTCAAATTCTGAACGAAGAAATAAATTTCTAATGTTTTTACCAACATTGAAATACTTCCACAGAACAGACATTTTTGTCATCATTCATATCAACAGCACACGTTATGCACATTGTTTTTATTGGCACTAATAATGTATGTTGAAAACAGCTTGTTGAGACATGTCTGTTGGGAAGGAGTTGCTAGATCATCATTGCATTAATTTCATTTATCTTGCGGAGGTCTCTGACGTGTAACACTGCTGCTCTTGCATGAGCGCTGCAAACTCTGCGCCGATCATTTTCACTCTTGCGGCTGAAATCACACAACATGGCTCAGTTGCGAGAAACTTAAAAACGAGTGAGGAGGAAAGAAGCGAAAACGAACTGGTCACAAGACATTCAAATACTTCGGACTCCCTAAGAGACGACGCAGTGCAAAAACAAGCGCTTTATTGGCACTGCCGGTACGCCTTTCACCAATGCACTTCTACAAAAACAAGTGCTTTATTGGCACTGCCGGTACGCCTTTCACCAATGCACTTCTACAAAAACAAGCGCTTTATTGGCACTGCCGGTACGCCTTTCACCAATGCACTTCTACAAAAACTCCTTTTTCGTTTTACTAATTTTGGAAAAGTCGTCAGGTATCGCAATAGGAATTTCTCCAGAACTGATCGCTTACCTCAACGCCATAATGAAAGCTACATTTTTAGCGACCATTTATTCTCTACCTATGTGAAAGAAACTACTCAGACTAGGAGGGGAACAATACCCCAGCACACACTTACTCTTCCAGATGATTCATCTCAATTACTTGTGTGCCATCTTCTGAGTGAAGAGGGTCCGCCATTTTGAGATTGCTTGTGGGAGACACAATCCTCTTTGTGACAGGATCTCTCCTCGGGGTCTGAAAACACACCTTCCACAGCAAACAAGTAGAATTCAGCAATCGATACACCTCCTAGCGCTACTGGCAGCCAGTCTCAAGTAACGAACGCCGCTTAGCGGTAGAAGTACCTTCACACCCTTGGCTGCACCTTTGGAGGGCAGGTTGTCCACCTGAGACTGACGCAGGATCGAGGGCCTTCCCGTGGGCTGTACAATTGCAAAAATGTCGCCGGAGGTCTCTGAGGCGTTGTGTTTGCTGAGGAGACAGACTCCGTGGTTCTCATCGTTGGCTCGGGCAGTGCTCATTCTGGCGGAAGAATCCAGAGAGAGGCTCAAATGAGACCACACCTAGCATCCCACACAGCTGCGTTTACAGATAAGCGAGAGGCAACCTTCATGCTGTCTGTGTAAGCCAGCATGACCGACTCAAAAAGTCAGGTCTCAAGTCAAAGACCTTTGCTAGCGTCTTTAACTTATACAACAGAGCTGCTTCTTGGAACAATTCTGGTCAGCAATGTCTAACTATATACAGGCTACTAAGCAAAAGCAGTTACTAGAATGTTCATCATTAAAACCAAAAGTCAAATTTATTACCAACAAACCACACAGATAGATCACATTCCTTAATTGGCAAAAAAAAATCTATACAGAAAATGCATAAGAGCAGCTAATAAATGTGACTTTTCAAAGTGTTCCCATTGTATTCAACAGTCTAAGCAGAAGTTTTACTTAAGTATATTATACCATTTACCCAAGTTCTATACAGCAAGATCTCATATTTCTATAATAAAATAATTTCATTGCATCTGTGGGTGACACAGATAATCTGCTATTTAAAGTCAGCCTTCAGTAACCATACCGTTCATTCCTGGCTTTGCAAAGCTGATATGTCATTATCTCCAGACACAATACCACAAACTTTTCTTCCCATTCAGGCCGGAAATACCTACTACTTTTTTAATTTACAGTTAATGTTCGGTAAAATGGTTTCAGTATTACACACACATGACAAAACATGTTGTTCAGAAACATTAATACACCTGTGCACAAATGCGGCATTTAGGACTCATGTAGTTCTTAGCGCTTTCTGTAGCCATGATATCAAACATTAGTCACAAAAGATTTCAGGTGACAAGGACAGACACATACAAATACCAACGCTCAGTGATGCCAGAGTGCCACAGATACTGAAGGGTACACCATCCACCAAGAGAAAACCCAGAATGTGCAACCAAGTTACGCTCTTATGGCCTTAGAACACAAGGTTTAAGACCAATTGTGTCTTTCAGCTACAGTTAGTGAAATGAGTCATCACAACAGCATGGTCCATATAGAGAACTCCGCAATTTACCCACTAGCTTCACACCCCAAGCCTTGTTCGTTCACAGCCAGGGCCATTCAACTTACTCCAGATACGTCCTAGACAAAAGCCAAGTGACAGGGGTCAAATCAGCAGATAAGGGATTTAGTGTGTATCAGTACATTTGACTCAAAACATACAAGAAACTCCGCTAGAGGGCACTAATAATGTATTTTGAAAACAGCTCGTTGAGACATGTCTGTTGGGAAGAAGTTGCTAGATCATCATTGCATTCATTTCATTTATCTTGCTAAATAGGACTACAGCGAGCCGACGCTTTCCAGCTGTTGAGGTCCAGTAAATACCCCAATACGGCTAGTTACACTGTGAAATACCATCTTTAAAAATGTTGCGATTACAGCGACCCGCGTGCGTCGATTTACAACACTTTAACAGCTAAAATTCTCTGGAAAGAAAAAAAAAAATCCGGGGTCAACGTCAAGTGCTGAATGCACAAAAAACAAGCCACAGAAAGGGACGACGCCTAAAACTAGGTGCTAAAAGAATCCGGGTCAAAACATGAACCAGACTGTGTCCTAAACAGCACCGGTCAGTTACAACTAAACGTCTTAAAGTGCAAATCACTTTATTGCGATGCTGCCATTCGCCATGAATACGATACAAGGTGGAAACGCATTTTTTCGGAATAAGCAAGTCAACACAGGTCAAGAAAAACAGGGGTAATAACTAACCGGCAGCTGGGTAATACACTGTTAGGTAACAGAAACCGTATAAACTATTTTAGATGGGTTACATTAACTATCCAGATTCTATCACGGCACAGTTACCAACTACTCTGTACGATATAACCAGTCATTATCACCAGTTACACTCGCTTCCACAGGAGAAAAAAATGAACTAAATTAAAATTATCTATTTTAAAATGGGACAGTCACAGAACGTTATGAACCTATTCAGATATATACCTACAGTAGTAATTAGGGTGACAAGACCCATTCTTCTATTTCCTTAACAATAACATTTTAAATGCGACTATAAACTGACATTAAGTTAAATATTCAAGCTTACCACCTACCTTATTAAAATATGTAGGAAAAAATCTCAGTAGGACCAGCAGTAAATGGAGACACTCTCAGAAATACCTTCGCCTCTTCCCGTTCGAGCACGATAGATGTTTGAATTTAAACGGTTACATAATCCACCAATGAAATGGTAAGAAAGTGCACGGTAGACCGGAAGGCAATACAAATCAGCCAATCGGCGCACACCGGCCTGATGAGTCATACGATCTTCCTTGACAGTCCAGTTCTACCAATAGGGACGTCGAGGGAAGCTGAGCTATTTTTAAATGCAGAAAACAAAAAACAAAACACGAATTGTTTCAGTCCTTCAGATAACTACCACCAAACGTTAATGTGGTGTCCCTTGTAAACAGATTTCTTATTCATATTACCAAACGTGTATTTTAAATAGGCCTATTTGTTTTTCTGTTTTTATTTTTCTGCTTCCCATGCACTTCATGAATATCTTATAATCATAAACAACAAAGACAAAATATCCCCACCTCCGGAATGATATATAACATTTCTCGAGTCTGTGTTACCAAAAATATTTACATAATCCTTATAACCTTGTAAAATAAACGTTACAGGTATATTCCTATCCAGGTACCTGTCATGTTTTAAGATATTGCTCATAAATATGTCAGGCGTCCAGACGACAGTTCGATCTCACTTTACCGCCCACCTGTAAGACCCAGCTTGCTCTGAATGGTAACCTTGGCAAAGCACTTTCTATTAATATAGTTGTTCAATCAGAATTTAAAATACATTTCAAAGAGATTATGATTTACTTTCATAGAAATTAACAGGTGTAAAAGGATTCAGGCAATGATTTCAATTAAGGTTTTCAGAAGACATATGAGTTTTGAAGACAGCTCACAGCATGCACATATAAACAAATAATAAACGTGCATTTAGTCATTATGGAATACATGCGATTACAATGGAAATTAAATCTAAATACTTATTACATACTAAGGTCCAGAACTAAATGTATACAACGGCTCATTCCCAATTAAAAAAAAAACACAGTTGCCTTAAATAGGATTTGTGTATTTCCTTTTTAAAACCCCTGTCAGGAGGGAGAGACAGATGATTGTATATGCAGAGATGGACATTTCAGGTCCAGAAAGTAAAAATCCAAACCAGGATTTTGTTTCAACCAACCAGTTGAGTCTCTGTGACTCTTTATGTTCAACTGGTCGGTTGAAACAAAATCCTGGTTTGGATTTTTACTTTCTGGACCTGAAATGTCCACCTCTGTGTATATGTGACAGTTGATTTACACCACCTGCCCTCATTATTATCAACACCACATGACCCCAAGAAGATATTTTAAATAAAACGCTGGTTCATCGCCATATCTCCCTTTAAAGTGATTCAGGCCCCAGGCCCTGATTGTATCTTTCACAAAGGGTTACACTGCACAGCTTTGATTCTGCAGGTTTATTTCTCAAGGCTCTTATTTCTCTTGTGCAGCCACAGTGAGAGAAATGAACACATGCAAAGGAACTCGTGCACACGCAAATATGCACAAAGTAAACACTGGATTGAAAAACCGAATGAAAGTATGACATTAGGAAGCCTGCACACCAACGCCCGTCTTTACAGAGACGGTACTAGATTAAATAAAGAGCAATGAATTTTTATTCCAAAATGATACATGACTTAACTCCATTTAATTGATTTTCAAATGGAGATTTCAATTATGATGTCATAGATTTCACTAAGGGCAACGGCGGCTGTAACCGACAACCAGTTAAATAACAGGGAGCCTTGTTCTTCCGGGGTAACATGCAGCCAGCCCGTAAAGCGTAAGCATATATTCTGCTACAGCCTTTCCAAAAACGTCAAACCTAAATTGGTAGAATATGTGTTCCTTTGTATTTAACCTGAAACGTCCCATCTTCTCTGGCAGAACAGTCGAGGCACTCCAGAACAGCAATCCTTGGGTCAGACATTATTTATATAAAATCTTCCAAATCGCCCTGTCCTTTTTGGAGTGATGTCATCTCGCTTGCAAGTGTGTAGCGTGTGCCACAATGCAATGACATCACACTCCTCCTCCTGACAGAGGCGCCAACTAGGATAAAGAAATCAAACAGCACTTCAGAATTCCATAAACAGAATATTACATTATACTATAGTTATAATGGAATACTGTGGAACTTTAATGGACTGAGAAAAAAAGTGAGAACCTCCCTACAGATGAGTGGGTGTGGAATAGTTTAAAGTTCAGAGAAGTATACAGGTTATATAGCAGTGTAGAGCTCATAGCAGTGGGTAGTTATAGGGTTGGGTAGAGATCGTAGAGCAGGGTAGAGCTGACAGGGGTGTACAGCTCACAGAGTAGGGCTCGTATTCAGGTGACAGTGCGGTGTGTGATGCTGTACCAGATGTGTTCACACGAGCTGAAATGAAACATACCCAATAGCGAAGACAGTCCACTGAGATCTTTCAAAGAGCTGGTGCAGGCTGACTCCCTGCCGAACTATCAAGCCGAGGGGAGATCCTAATGGAGTAGAATGAGACAAAAATACATTAAAAAACATAAATAATAATAGAGGGAATACCTGCATATACGAATATCCATGTTAACAATATGACTAACTCGGGTCATAAAAAAGGTCCCCAAGTCATCTTTCAAAAGTGCCAACCTGGCTAAAATGACCCACTCCCAGCCATCCCCTGAATCTCACTGGTGTATTCTCTCCTGCCCCTGCACCACCTTAGCTACTGTGTGGTGAGCGTGCTGGCCCAGAATGAATGGCTGCTGTCACATCATCCAGGTGGGGGCTGCACAGTGGTTGGGGTCAGGGGTGGATTAAGGATTACAGAGGCCCCTAGGCTACAGTAGTCTGTGGCCCCCCAAACCCGCCCCCCCCCCCCCCCCCCTCTCCCCACCAACCTGTCTGGGCTTTTCTTATAATAAA
>JAODKE010000055.1:6147752-6159088 GCA_026779605.1 Mormyrus hasselquistii
CCAGAGCCTCCCGTACGTAGACGGGGGCTTAAGGTTGACAGGGAATCAGTTGTTTTCTATCTCTTCCAGGTCCAAATCGCCGCATTCCAGGGGGAACGCGGCCACCTCTGTCCGCTCGGTGTCACTGGCGTCCTCGTCGCTCTCGCTCAGGGCCGCCGCGCTTTTGAGGTCGGGGGCACGGTGGTGATCCAGGGGCGGGTGGTCTGCAGCGGGGCCGAGGCCAGGCCCGGCCGGATCCGCGGCCATATTACGGGCAGAAGGCGATGGCCTCGGGTCCATGTCGGGGTCTCCGGTCTCCTCATAGTCGAGGGAGCAAAGACTTCTGGAACTTTTTAATGTCTGCAAGTAACGAAAGAGAACACGCCATATACCCTGAGGGAGAAGACTGCAGTGATCTTAGAGCAAATTTCCAAAGCCCACTCAGCCCATCTTTTTGTTTGTTTGTTTGTTTTTTTACTTATCAGATGAAACCTCCAATGCCCTAAAGTCCGGCATGCTCATCTGATACGGTATTGGGAACTAAAACTCACTCAGTCTTCATGTAATCCAGTTAAGAACCTTCATTGAATTCCCATAGAATTAAAGTCCAAACATGGTACTTATGTACTTATCCCATTCACATATCCTCTGGACTGAGCGGGTTTTTAAATCTGCTCTTCGGTTGGGTTCCTGCACATGTATAAACTTATGGAAACTTGAGCTTATAGTTTGAACTAGAGTTTCCCAACCCTGTCCTCAGGATCCCCAGACCGGTCACGTTTTTTGCTCCCTCGCATGGATTCTGGGGGTCCCCAAGGACTGGGTCGGGAAACGCTGGTTTAAAAGCTGGCGTGGTGCAGCGCGGCGCCCCCTGCCTGAGGCTCACCCGAGTCATCTTCAGGAAGTCCAGTGCGGGGCGGGTCCACGGCCGACCTTCCCCGCGGCGCCGCTTCAGCCGGTTCCGGTGCTCCTGCAGCTCGCTGGGCTGGGAGTGGCAGCGGGGCCGGGGAAGGGGCGCCAATACCGCAGCGTCCAGCAGCTCCTGGGAGACGGAAAAGCAGCGGCAGGGGCTGCCGTCGGACGAGCGGTGCGCCGCAGAAGAGGAGGACGAGGGAGAGCAGACGTCGCTCCTCTCGCTGCCGTCCGCGAAGCCACTGCTGGCGGACGAGGGTCGGGGAATGAAGGAGGTCACCTCTGGCGAGCTGTCACCGTCTCGGCGCTGGGAGACCGCTGTCCACACTCCGGATCCGCTACCGGGTTTCCACGGCGACCGGCAGCGCATCAGCTTGTCGGACTCTGACAGGGAGCGGCAGTGGCGTTTGGTGGGCAGGGCCAGCGACGGGCGGCACGGCGCACTCGGGCTCAGGACACCGGGCCAGCCGTGTGCGCCTCCTGCCCCGGCCCGTTCGGCCGGCGCCGCCGCATGGTCACCCCTCACCGGTAGAGGAACAGTCCTGATCGTACTCTCAGCCCTGGGAGCGAAGCTCTGGCTGGCTGCATTCCAGTCACTCTCTCCTAGGCCCAAACCGCAAGAATTCCGCTGTTAGCGTCAAACTTGCGTCACGGTAACATAAACTATATGTTATATTTCTATGGAAGTTGTTCTTATATTATCAAGCACAGCAAATTTAATACAGAAACCTAGTACTGCGCAAACAAACCCCACAGATGACTTACCATGGATAGTATGAAATGACTGGTTCCCAGTTTGGCTCTCAGTCTCAGTGGAGCCCTGAAATAGAGTTCCTAATGTCACCATACTGCTGCAAACTGACACAGATTCCCATCTATGTCATGTTTATACCTCCCTGGGTTGCAGCCTAATTAGTGATGGGCATAAATTGTTGGCATTAGCCAAACCCCAGCTGCGGTCCCACGGTCCTGCGTGGTATTTAAACCCAGAGAAACCCGATGGTGGAATATCCAGTATCTCAGACGGGTGCTGAGAAAAACACCCAGAGCAAGGAATTTGCCTGGATGGTCAAACAACTCCCGTGCTGTTAAAAGATTCAAAAGGGCAAGACCTCCCTTTACTGAAAGACAAAGGTAATTTGCTTAAGTAGAGCTTAATCTAAGATGGGAGGATCGTGGAACAGTCACTTGCCCGTTACTGGGGCATTCGCTAAACGCTCACCGGGCTGATGCTGTATGTCCTGCAGGGGGAGTCTGTGAGTCTCTGCTGCTGCAGTCTGTCTGTGACCAGCGTCACCATGGTGGCTGGTCCCCTCTCGCTGGTGCCGGTCAGCATTGAGGTTCTGGCAGGTTCTCACCCTCCCATGTCCCGCTCGCGAGCTCGTCAGTTAGCGGCAGGGGGGCACCTTGCATGCCCTTGTTGCGTTTGCTGGAGTCAGACGGAGAGAGATATTTTTTTTTTATATATATATATATATATATATATATAATCATAATAAAGATTCACTGAGCATCTGCAAACGTCACCATGTACATCTAGATGCCAATTAAACAAATGTTCCCCTGTCTGATCCTGACTGCCGAAGCCCGAATGCTTACATTCAATCGATTGTCATCATCAGATGCCCGTTTTCTTGCAGTTGCCTGTGAAGTTGGCTGCACCTGTGCTCATGCCCTCTCTCTGTAGATGGCAGCAGGACATGAATGCATCGGCTAATAAGTATAAGACTGCCCACTTATTTGAGATATTTTGAGGTTGTGACTATCCTAAGTTTTTCGGGGGAGCAGCCTGGACGGATTCTAGTTCTAGGACAGGAACTATTCTTGTACTGGACAGAAAGGTGCTTCAGTGAAAATCCCAGATCTAGGTACCTAAACATAGATTAGCTGAGTGATTTATTCTGTCATGCTAAGCTGGAAGCCTTTAAGGGGCACTTTTTCCAAAAGGAGGAATGCCTGAATTGCACCGTGTCATCAAAGCACTGTCATTAATATATGTTGGTGTCCATTAATGAGCCCTGCATTAGACACACAATGATCGGAAATGATGAGTAATCAGGTTCTGACTTATTTTCAATAGTTGTCCTTTTCATAACATGAGATGAGTTTTGCCTTAACGCTTATTATGCAATCAAATAATATTCATGCATTTCGCATTCTAGCTAAACCTTCCCGAACTATTTCAGACATGGATATACTTAGGCAGCGTGAGGTTTAACTGGTAAAAAGCTATAACTGGGTCAGGCGTACTTCCAGTTATTAGCGATCTATAATTTAAGGCAGTTATTAATGGATTAACCACCACAGATAGCCATCCCGCTAACAATCCTATCCGGCCTAATAAACGGCACCCAGCGTTATAATCTGCTTTTACAGATGAGTTTGTAAACAATAACCAAACAGGCCTTTTCTTCCACATATGCTCCGTATATTAATGCACGCGTATTTACACGGAGTAATAGCAAATACCCCTATCTGGGTGACATTTCATTCCATCCATCCTTAGCAGCTGCGAGCTGGCATATGAGCCCAGTGGCTCGCCCTGGTTCGTGTGCCCAGGCCCGCAATCGCCAGCGCTGTTTCCAATCAACGTTTACAAGACAAGAAACGCGACAGACAAAATGTAACCGAGAAAGTCTACCTGGAAACTGTGTTTCCAACCCAGCAGATTTGCCCGATATAATGAGTCCTGTATTGATACTCGGAGAAAAACATCAGCAGCCCCCTCCGGGCGATCCCGCCTCCCCGTTTTCATTGGCCGCGTTACGGCGCTCGGCCGGCGGGGAGAGTCAGCGCTGAACCGGACAGGGTTAATACAGGAGCAAGCGGGGGAAGCGGGTGCTGCAGCGATGCCGAGAATAAAATCGGTACTATATTGAGGAATCGTATGCGACTCCGAACAGAGAGGATCCGCGCTGCTTATTAAATTCATTATTTCTGTTTGCTCAAGCACTTCAAATTGAACTGAATGGGTTTTTGGACGGATAAGAACGATGCGTTTGTGAGACCGTCGCTAAAAACGGGTACTGCGTGAGCCAGGTCAGTTGTATGCATGCCGAGAGAAATAAGATTTTAAATTGTTTTATTAATAATAGCAAATTTACTCCGCGGTCCTGCATAGGTCAAGTGGGTATTACATTTATTTTTATATAGCGCCTTTCACAACAGAGTCGCCCGGAAGGCGCTTTACATGGATGTGTTAATTGTGATACATTACAGCATCATTAAAAATGGTGGAAAATGTTTGGATGGACGATGAATTTGCAGATCCCTGGTTTGTTAATATTGTTAAAAACAATAGTTTGTTAATACAATAATAGTTTAATGCTAAGTAATAATACCAAAATTGACTGAATTTTTCTCTAAACGTTTCCCATAGACTAGTTAGTTTTCTCACATATGAATTTTTAAAATAAAATAACTATATTTTCATTTTTCTGCCAATCTCCGAGAAATATTTGGAGCCAATTAAAGCTCACAGACATCTAACATAAACCACAACGAGTAACCAGCAACCGCTGTCAGCAGTAACCAAAACACTGTTCATATTTTTATGGTAGTTCAGTTTTCAGTAATATTTACTGAATTTAATTCTGCACATAATAGCTGAATGTTTTACTTTGTTTTTTACTGAGTACAGTGAAAACAAAACGTTTTGGAAACATTTGTTAGTCAAAGTTTGTCAAAAGTGATGTGTTGAGTTTTTTTTTTGTAACATTGATTGATTTGTCAGCATGTCATCTGACGTGTGGAACCTGCTCTTCCCATCATTCTCAGTGATGGAACTTTCCTATAAACAGGCAAAATGGTGAAGGAGACTTTGTGCGTTAAGCAGATGAGTGCCGAATAGCAGTGACCCATTGAGGTGCATGGTAGGTGCCTGCAGGTGGCGCTCAAGGCAGAGGCGACGTCTGTACAGCAGTACTGCTATCACAGTACAAGAACAACTTCGTGGGCTGTAAGCAGTTCAAGTCAATGATATCAAACTTGTTTTGGGGCAGCATTTTGTCCCTAAAAAATAGCAAATGTCTTGCCAGTTAATCACTAAACTATACTTACAATTATACTTCAACTTAAATTAGTGAAAAAGACAAATACAATAAAACGGAAATTTTGGGTTTACTTTTTTTTTTTTTACTTTTGTGGGTTAAATGGTAGGCTTATGATTAGATGTAAACAAAATTCAGAAATTACGAATGGCGTCAGATCATAATGTAAAACAAAAACAAATAGGCACAAAAAAAATCGTGCAACACATCTAGTGAAAAGCCAGATCAGAACCACTGACAGCAGTGCGGATGCAAAGGTAACCACACACAAACTATGGATACTTCAAAGTTTGATTTTCCATGTTAAATTTTATTTATGGGTGTACTATTTAATACGTCAGTGCATTTTAGGACTTCACAGTGACTGCTATATATGCACCTCACCATGGTCCATATACATAAAATTTCCCTCATTTATATATGCTGTCCACCCCAACACAGTCGTCCCAAAGTCTCTGAAAGAAACCCATAATATACCAGCATAGTAGTTGGTAGTGGTGGGCATGACATCACTACTCTTGCTACTGTCCACTGCTGACTAACGGAAGCTGAGGTACAGAAGCGTGTGTGGAGGAGGTCACCTCGGGGGAAATGCAGCATCGCTGGGAAGCTGCTGCCCAGTCAGGTCCACTGCCAGGTTCCCGGGGTAAGTGGGAGTGAATCAGCTCATCTCATCCCGATAAGATCCACTGGCATTTGGTGGGTAGTGCCGCGTTTGGAGGTGCGTACGCTAACCCAGCCATGAACCAGGATCGCATGCCTAAAACCCTTTTAGGGGTCATGTGTAGGCCAGTAGGATGTGAGGTCAAATCCCATAGCTTGTAGTGTAATCTTGAGCAATATCCATAACCCCGACTGCTGCAGAAATGTTAGCTGAGGTGTTTTTTAGTAAGTAGGTGTCAGTGTAAACTACCCAATTTTCCCACAGGGATGAACACAGTGAAACTATTTCATTATAAATTTCAAAAATGATATTGTGTTGACAGTGTCACATAAATTTCGGCGTAATCTTTTATCTTTTCATCTGCTACGTGTTGAACCTGCTTATGCAATTGTTTTGACAACCAGAGAGGAATTATTCTATCAACAGGAATTCTCAAACAAATCAGTAGAGGACTCAAGCTTGAAATTAAAATCTGTGACCCAGTTGTGTTACATTCCACAAGCTGCAGGTAGCACTCTGGCTCAGGACAGTCGGTCGTGAAAAAAAAATGTTGTATAAAATATCATCATACAATACATTAACCCCATAAATTGGGTTCAAATGGGTTCATTTATGTCAATCATAATAAACTTAGCAGGTTTTGGGACAGCATCCTGACCATTTAAAAAGCTTTTGAAAAATAAATTAATGGAGTAAATGTTTTTCGGAGCTTCTGTTCTGTACTATTTCAGTGAATAGAACATAAGACCCCATTGCACTTCGTTGAACCCTTGTAGCCTTAATAACTTACCGCTAAGAAAATGACTAAGGCGAATACTTGAAATTCCCTGCAGGCCGCGCTCCTCTTCTTAAATTGCTCCCCCTCGAGACTGTTAATCACTCTACATGAAAAGATCCTAATGGAATAGTTGCAACTTAAAATAATTAAGCAGTGGGTTATTTTAAAAACATGACTCCCGCTTACGTAGTTGTCATGAGTTAAATTTAGCCCTCTTGGTCTAATTTGCTTCATAGCTGTGATATGCCTAGAGAACTTGACCACCGATTATGTTAAATAACTGCATGACCACGGTCGCAGACGATCATGTGGATTTTTAAATTTATTTCACACATCTGCAGACAAGTTATCATTTGCGTATGTGTTGGAATTATATGTCTGGAAAGCATTTAATGTTAAAAAAAAAAAACTACACAAAGGACGCGAGCAGTAAAATGTCGTGGACCACGGCAGCATCTGTAGTCAATATTCCCTTGCAACACCTGCACAGGATGCAGAGAATGATGCAACTACGTTCGTGCAATTTCCAGACCCATGATGAGAGACGCTCTTTCGCATTGCAATTTCATATATGATGCCCGATGCTTGATATAACACGCCCGGGTGCAAGAAAACACTCGTGCATCCCTGTCGCACTTTCAAGGATTTAGGGAGACACACTCACGCCCGTCTATAAAATGACGCGAAGCCGCTTTTCCCTGACAAGTTCTAGATTCTTCGTTAATGGAAGGGATGCCAAGCCAATCGGCATGTACCTAAGAGAGGAGATAGCCAATGAGGGCAGGCGAGAGGCGGGATTTGCAGGTCTTTACATGCTTTTCTCGGCAATTGCGCATGTTTGCGTGTGCTGCCGGCCGCTCGCTGCAGTGGAGGTCTAGAGAATTCTGCGGGTATCCGCTTCCACCGGGATCAATCTTTCAGCCGTAGCTGTCTAAATAATCCTAATTTTACTTAAACATCTAGTAGATCGGCTTGGCAGAAAAAAGTGTCTTAAAGCCGCGCACAAAAGGGGGAAAATAATCAGGCGAGCAGAAATTCCAATCCTTTGGGGCTGCGGGGGAATAAGGGGTTTTATTTCCTTTATGCAAAAAAACGGCATTGCTAGGTGAGCGGAAAACAGCATTAACTTTGTCAGCATCCCCCAAGTCACCATGTCAGTAGTGGGCTTCGATCTGGGTTTCCAGAACTGCTACATCGCGGTAGCCAGGAGCGGCGGCATCGAGACCATCGCCAACGAGTACAGCGACCGATGCACGCCGTGAGTATCGCCGCGGAGCCCGGCGGGCCGCTCCGGCCCGCTCCGGCCGAGCACACCGGCGCCCTCATCCCCTCCATCCCATCTGTCAGGCGGATGCCCTCTAATCCATCATGAGATGGGTCGCCGTGCCGGGCTTCGCCCTCCCTCTGACTCCATTGCATTTTGCTAGACAGGATGACCTTTCCGCTGTTACTGTGTCTCATCCAGAGACGATGGGACCCGTTTAACGCCGGTGCCGCCGCCGTCTGGAGCAGCCAGGACGCGTTAACATCGTATGTCAGTGATCATCCTCCCGGCCGACAAGGTTACATAGCGTCGGTGTGGCTGTAACCCCCCCGGTGTCTCTGGGGTAGCAGTGACCCCCATGAAACATAATCGTTATTGTTATAAAAAGCCGATGCTTGCCTTTGGTGTTTTTTATGAATAGTGCACGATGCTGTGATCGTAGTAAGAAACGATTCACATTGTTTAATATCTGACGCGGCTCTTAGTGCTGGATCTGATATGCTGGCTGCCAGGTGGAATACTCTGGTGTTTCGGGCAGATATAAACCAGGGATGGGTGTGATGCCTGGCGAGAAAGGCAAGGATGTAAATCCTTTCAGTCCATCATCGTTTCAAAGCTGTTTGTGCTGCATATTAGCGGGTGAGCTTGACAATGGTGTACAGCAAAAAATTCTAAGCTAGCACCTTTTTAAGATCTTGCACCAAAATATTGTTGAAATTGTATTTTGCCGTTTTTTCCCTCTTAACATGAGGTTAACCCTCCACTCTGTGGTGGTTTTTGATTTATTTGACTTTGTTGTGTAAAGTCAAACTGTGACTTCCAGATTTGACATATTGCTAATGTACGCAAAATCCCCCTGCATGTCTGTTCTGCAAAGCTGTCATCTTGCAAATGACATCTGGAGGCTCAGAGCCACATCATCAGAATCTTCAGCCACAACTCTTTCTCTATAATATAGATCTCTGTTTTATTTCTGCCCCATGACCCCTCCCAGATAAGACGATTGTTGCTGATGTGTCAAAGTTGTATTGCATCACTGTGGTCCCTCCCTGTACAGCCAATTACCCACCCTGTGAATTACCCAGAAGGCCTTGCTTACCACCAGATAGGCACCTGGGATTTCCTGTACACATGTAGGTCATAGGTTACCCTGCAGTGTAACTCGCCAGACTGATGACTGAAAGTTGACTGCAGTGTTGCAGTTTTTTAGTTGCACGTTCTGGTCCTTGACCATCGTCGCATTTTGCATTTTGTGAAACGATCCACATCGTGTTTCTTTGCTGCCGAAGCTGTTTCTGTGAGCGTCAGTATTAAGTCTGGTGTCCTTGCTGTTTCTGAGTCGATTGCCAGGGTTCCCCATCCGGTTCATGGTAACACGTGTTTGTCTCAGGGAAGCGCTGATTCGGTTTGGGTTGCCAGCCTGTATGACCGGGACCGTGGGGGGGGGGGTTACCGGACACCCAAGGAAGCTGGTCGGTAAGAGAGAAGTGGAAGTTTGTCCGGCAAGACGCGATCAGCTTTCCGCTTGACGTGATTGGCCACTGGAGGAAGAAGTGTGACGCTTGACTGAGTTTAAGAAGTGATTATGTTCAAATGAGGTCCCTCCGCCCTCCAGGGTGATCTGCTCCGCCTTACTGCCCTAATTCTGGGCTCTTTAGTGATCCCCCAAGGGGAATCAGAAATTAACTGCCCATTTACTTCCCCCCCCCATCCCCGCCCCTGCAGGGGGGGGGGGGGGGGGTCTGTGATGACCCCCCCCCCCCTTTGGAAAACCCTCTGAGAAAGTCTCAAAAGCGGCCGTCCAATCAGAGGCTCCATGTAGAACCTAATAAGGTGGTTTGGGATGCAGGAGATGCCGGGGGTGGGGGTTGCGGCGTAGAGCAGCACCGCCTAAAAAGGTTGCGGCCCCTTGTGCCCGGCGGCGGCCGCAGATGCGACCAAACTCCGAGAGCATGCGGGGTGGCCTGGTTTTCTCCCGGCGCCGGCTGTGGGGGTGGGATCGTGGCGTTTAGTGAAACATTCCGCCCCCACCCCTGGTTACGGAGTGGTGCCAAACCTCACCGTATAAACAGGCGCGGGATGAACAGCCCGCAGGTGCCAATTTCATGACTTTGGGCTCAAATCTCACGCTCATGCAGCTATGCCTCGTCTGGCTTTACGAGGAGAAAACGTAATTAAGGCATTTCAGCAGTGGGGAGGAAATTCTGCTGGTTTTGCCGTCTGAACTGCGTGTAAATGGTCCCAGACTGAAGGGCTCGGCTTGGGATAACCAGTACATGCTGTTGTTGAGTCATAGCTATTCATCTCCAGCATAAACATAAACTTCGGTGGCCAATTTATTAGGTACGTCTGCCTGTTACCAGCTCACTTTTACCTTCAGAGAAGCCGTGTAATTATTGGCCTTGCAATTAGCTTCAATGAGTGTGGCCCTTTTGCTCTGACCTGTCTCACCGGCGAGACCTTCTCACCCTCAGAACGTTTACTGACAGGAAGGTGACTGTTTTCGCGACGCCGGCACCACGTCCGGACCAACAATAACACGAGGTTCGGGTCCGTCTACTGATTCTTCGTCAGACTGTAACTGGACCGCGTGAGCCCGTCTCCGTGCTGCATGCGGCATATTAAGTTTCAGTCACGTGATTCTCTGTTTGGAGAGGCGGACTGATCGCACTGACGAACAGGTTTCCCTGATGTACTGACCATTCATTAGGGTTAGCAGTGAAGACTCTGAGAGGGCAGCTCTGCCGAGGGGAAGCGTGGCTGTAAAACGACCTGAATGCGCTGAGATGGGAAAAGCCGTCTGTTTTTTTGTGAGGAGAGTAATAAAAATAGACCTTTCTGCCCCCCTTTCGCACACCAGGTTTTTTTTCACCCCCCTCATCTTCCCCCCCATGGTTGGGGGGGGGGGGGGGGGGTGACAGCACAGGGCCTGACAACATGCGGCACCCTTGAGGCTGGGGGTTAAGGGCCTCGCTCAAGGGTCCAAAGACATGTGACTGTTCTGCCAAGTCTGGGGCTTGAACCAACAATCTTCAGATCGCAGCCACACAGGCTTAGCCCACTGAACAACTCGTCAAGTACGGTTTGTAGATCAATTCCCAGTCCTGGATGCTGAAAAGCTACAAGGAATCTTATCAGTACAGTAAGTTGAGAGGGTCTCCGTAGGAGTGCAGCTGTAGACAGAGCTGCCTGCTTTTCTGCTGACATCTCTGGGTAACTGGACACAGCGGGCGTGCTGAGGACAGTCCCAGGGGGTCCCTTGCAGTGCTGTCACTGGTGCTGCAGTGCCTCCACAGCGGGCGTACTGAGGACAGTCCCAGGCGAGTCTGACATGGGGGGGGTAGATAGGGGGGGGGGGGGCGAGCGGAGAGCAGTGACCCCAGCCGTCACCCTGATGGAGCACGATGGCAAAGACCGCCAAGCACGTCTGTGCCCTTGATCAGGCCGCAGGCTCTCAGAGATGGGCGTCACCTGTAAAGGCTCACTAAGCAGCAGCGTCTTAACAGATGATGCATATTTCCAGGCAGCATGTGGCTAAGCGGGTAGCAGGGTTGTGGGTTTGATTCCTACTCCTGATCTGTGCCTTCTGATTGACGGATGTCCCATCCGGGGTGCAACCCTACCCTGTGCCCTATGCAGCGGGAGGATGGATGGATGGATGGATGGATGGATGGATGGATGGATGGATGG
>JAODKE010000055.1:6181396-6191620 GCA_026779605.1 Mormyrus hasselquistii
GCCCATAGGTTTTAATTCTCTAACTGTTAAGTAGTTCTGTATAATAAGATACTGCAATAGGCAAGGTGTGAAAACATATTCCATAAAAATATAATATTAATAGTATTCTATACCAGGTTATTTGTTTCAGCATTACACACATTTTCCAGTCTTTTGTCACCCCTGTCCTGACTTTTTTGAAATGTGTTACTGGCATCAAATTCAAATTGAGCATATATATGTTGGAAAACAATTCAATTCCTTAGTTTCAACATTTGATATGTTCTATTTGTTCTTTTTTTAATTAGATATGGGTTTTTATGATTTGCAAATAATTGCATACTGTTTTTATTGACATTTCACACAGTTTCCCAACTTTTTTGGAAACGGTTTGGTATTTGGATGACAGTTATATGGACTAAATTTTGTTCACATAGCATCCTGTTCTCTGCTTCATACAAGTCTGGTAGGTAGTTCCTGCTGCTTAGCACGGCTAAGCCACCACCTAAACAAGTCTGAGTTAGTGAGAATACAGATTTCTATTCACTAAGGCAGTTCAGGAATGCCACATTATTAAATAAAAAACTTAATGCATCACACCATTAGTGTTTTACTGTACGACAATTGGATTGCACTAAATTACACTCACACCTGAAATTTCATTAACAAATTTTAAGAAATTTTCTTAGGAATACCTCGAAAGGTGCCAAAAGGTGGGCAGTGATTGGCCCGCTAGCTGCCTGACCTCCTCCTGACCAAACTGATTGCTCTCCACATGCTGACAACTATAGCAGGTTTTAAAATAAAAGGCTTTTAATAGAACCCACAGCTACCCACAAGGCCTGGCAAAATAACCTGGACTACTATTGCCATTGTCTTTTCTGCTCCCCTGGCATGCTAAAGTGTGTTAAATGTCTAAATAAAACACCAAGTGGGTCATCGTAACAACGCTGAACTAATTACTGAAGTGGGTGAGGCTCCAGTACTCTCTCTGGAATTAAGAAAATGGGGTTAATGTTAAAAAAAATGTGGATTCATGCATGCGGTTTTTCCAATGTGACAAAATCGCACATATTCTGACAGTGTTTTCTTCACCCAAATAATACCCTAGAAAACAGGATGGAACTGCATGTGTTGAAAGAACAATCTGAAAATCTCACACTAAGTACCCAGGAGACTCTTAAACAAAAAAGGTTAAAAAAAAATTATGATAATACAAGGTGCAATTGCTCTTTTATCTACTAGCGTGTCCGCTATTAACTGCCGCTTCGGATGAGGCGATCCAGAAGAAATTAATACAGATGAATCCAGATGGAGGTTCTAAACTGCTAATTATTCTTCTATGCCTTCAGCGGGACGTTACATGGAGGTTTGCCTTAATGAGCCCTGTGACTTCACAGCTGACAGCAGCCACCATCTGCCCTTGGGACATCGGCGTATCAACTTTCACTCGAAGGGCACGGAAGCATCTCTTCCGCATTTGGAATAAGATGCAGATCCAAATATAAAATGCTTATATATACATATGTACATATGGCTGCAAGGAAGATATCCAAATACATATCCTACCACGGGGGGTGTTACTGGCGCTATAAATAGTTCCTGTACGGTGAGTAGGAGTGGAATATGTGAATGAGGAGCAGAGGCTTGTGTGTTGGAGCTGCAGATATTGTTGATTGATTATTATTGATATGAATCATCGGGTCAACACAATGGCGAATTTTGACAGACATTTTGATCAAAATGCATTTTTTACCATAGTCATAGTATTAAATCCATAGCATACATTTTTCCCCTCGATCTAAATGTTTTAACACGGACACAACAGGTTAACCATCCCTTTATGCTAAATTCACCTCACGGTTACAATATTGTGAAATGGGAAGTTAATGTGCACTGCTATTCTGTACATCTTTTTAGACATAATCAATTTCATGCCAAATGTCACAACATGGGTACATTAAAAACCAAATATTGAAAGTCAAATGTCATCAGGGATGGAGGTCAGGAAAAAATAAATTCAAATCACCAGCTAAATTAATTCAACTTTTAAACTTTAAGATAAAGTCTTATCAAAGTTTAAAATCCTAATTCAGGTTGGTGTATGATTATCTTCATTGATGGTCTAGAGTTGCGGAGGATACGGATCTGAAGCAGCGTGGGAGGGAGCGCGACACACCCCCGGAAAACTTCCCTTTAAAATGAGCCCTGTGGCTGCCTGGCATGCTAAACACGGATGCCGGAATCATACCCCGTGCTACAGATCATCGCAACACTAATTATAATCTATGTCTAATGAGAAAAAAGTAAAAGTAACACGCCTCGTATTATTATGATTATTATTATTGATGCAGAAGGGTTGCAAAACACAGAACCTAAAAAGGCGCCAGCATTTCTTTCCGTCAACGAAACGCCCCTGATTGGCCGGATGACGCTACGCGCTTTGCTGTGCGAGGGCGGCGATTCGCTGACTGTCCGGTGACGCCGAGTGACGTCTGCACGAGACTAACGGGCGCATATTTTCAAAATGGAGGAAGCGCTGACATTTTTGACGGAGAACAAAAAGATGAGATACAAACGCTGTTTCAGGAGTTGCGTTTCGGCTGACAGGCGTGCTCGCGATTAACAAATGTGTAGATACGCATGTACGCACAAACGGATAATTGTGTGGATTACAAGTTTGACAAGATGAGTGTTTCGATCGGCAGTAAAATCGAGGTGAGTGGCTGGTATTGGACCTGTAGATCCGTAGGCCGTGAGTAATTTTAAAACACTGGCACCCATAAAACGGGCTGTGGTGGACATTTAGCATGTCCGTGCTTTCCGTCTGGCGTGATAGCAAACATAAAACTTCTTATTGCCAAGCAACAGTTGATTGCGTCTAGTAGTAGTTATATTAGTAACTAGTGCTGAAGTACACGCCCTCACTTTTCGTCCTGTAAATTGAAGATGAAATGTGGTTGAATATACAATCGCAACTACACATTACAGACTTATTAATTTACAGACCATAATGTAATATTTGCATTTTCAGGCGGTTTACTTATCATTTGAACAACATTAACAATTTTCGGTACAGTCATTGACAAGAAATTGTAGCTGTAGTTCGTTTTGGGATTTTGACTGTGGCTTGTTTACCTGTGGTTTGGTTGACTAAATGGGCTGGTGATGCAAGCTGGGTGTCTTATAAATTACCTGTAGTTTAAAGAAGTTGGCAGCTCATCTGTGTTTTAATATTTTTCATTTAAAAAGTGCATGGTAGTTGTGAGGATACTGCGTTTTGGGTGTCTGTTTTCATGTGCAGCTGTTGTTGCCTGTGAAGAAGCACACAGGTCTGTAACGCGCATGGACACTGCATTGTTGGTTTTGTCTTATTTATTTATTTTAGATGGATTTGTATGACTTCTGTTGGAAAATCGTGATTAATAACAGGCATTTTTTGTGACTTGTACGTCAGAACTGTTTTTTTAGATCCATAACATTACACTATGTGCAAATATTAAAAATAAAGACCATGCACGTGTAACAGGCTGCTTTTCCTCTCTGGCTCGCGTTAATCCGCTGTATATCCACACAGTCCCGACCAGCAGCAGATGGACTGACAGCAGTAGTCTGAATAATGTTAAATCTATAATTGGTCCCGTGTGCATTTAAAGCATCCCGCGGGACCCTATGATGTTGCTAGGAAACTGTGACAGCGTCCTTCCTTACTAAAGAAGCACAAGTACTAGTTGGTTGTGCGCTGTAGCGGGAAACTAACCGGGAATATGCTTTTCAGTTGCTGGGATAACAACTGCAAACATTCGATTACCCATCAAGGCAAAGACGGCTACCTGACCGGCGATCTGAAAGTATTTTTAAAATGTTCGATCGGGTCCTTAATCTATTTCAAAATTTGACAAACAAAAGCAAAGTGGCAGAAGATGAGAGGTTTCTGTCATCTGCAGCCCACGAACTCGGGATTGAGGTAGTTGTGTTAGCGTTTGATCGCTTTGTTGCGCATCATGTCATGAATGCCTGACTCGGAATGTCCTGGGCAAGTGTCTGGCGATAAGTATCTTTCTAGTTATCATTTCATAAGGAAAATGTTTCGGTATTGTCGTTTACCGTTTTTACCATTATTTAGTTAACTTTTCTGGTCTCTAATGATTGTAGTGGTCGTACTGCTTAATAAAATATCACAATTTACACTTTATGCTTTGTTTTTTTTCTTTTGTTGTCGTTTTTCGCAGGATTTCAAAGTCCTCACCCTGCTGGGGAAGGGGTCGTTTGCTTGTGTTTACAAAGCCAAATCTGTGAACACAGGTTTAGAGGTTGCGATTAAGATGGTAAGAATTCCTTTTCGTTTTATTTTGTTGTGCGAACCATGCGATCAGTTAATTTACGAATCGTCATCGACAGTAGCGTTAGAGGCGGTTAATTGTAGTTGTAAATTCTTTCATGAATTAAGAGTCTGTCTGTAAAATACTAACCTTGAACATGAGAGAATCGGTGGAGTCGGTTATAGAGACACCTGTGCTCAGTAATTAGGAGCCGCCGTTGCTCCGCCTCCGCAGATTGACAAAAAGGCGATGCAGAAGGCGGGCATGGTGCGGCGCGTCAGCAACGAGGTGGAGATCCAGTGCCGGCTCAAGCATCCCTCCATCCTCGAGGTAGGAGACTGGAGGCCGCCAGAAGCCGGTTCACGTAGTATAAAAGCAACTGAGGAGATTCGTTTGCATCGTAGTAATCCCGAGAAGTAAATTACGTGCTGTAAAGGTGTATTATTGCGTCAGTTTTATGCCTTGGATCACTGTACGGTTATTATAACATGGATAGCATACTATTGTTTACTGTGTTAATTAGGGTGTCCCACCATTTTTATTGACCTCAATTATATTGATTCCGCAGCTAAATTATATGAAAGCAAACTTGAGCCAGACCCTGGCCTGTTTTTTTTGATTGTGTTAAATCAAATAGTTTTTGGTAGATGTTAAATTTTAATAAGGCTGTGTATGATTTGTTTAATTTTATGCTAAAATCTAGTAAGGCAGACTAACTTCCATTTTAAGTCTCTAATGGATTTCTAATGATACTGAAGAATCTTCAGTTATATGCCTTAACCTAATTAAAATTCTATAAAGAATTAATACAATAGTCCAGGCAAAATCCTGTCTTTCCTGTGCTAACAGCGCCCTCTTTCTTCCAGCTGTACAATTACTTTGAAGACAGTAACTACGTTTACCTAGTACTTGAGATGTGCCACAATGGAGAGATGAGCCGATATCTGAAGGACAGACAAAATCCCTTCACAGAGGATGAAGGTGTGTGAAAGTCTTGCTGTATTTACTGCACTGTTGGGCCTGTTCAAAAATAAATGTAATTATAATGTTTATGGCAAAAATGTACGGAGAATTTAATCTTACTCAAAGAGGTTTGGTAAAGGAGTAGTTTACTGTTAGTTTTCAGCTCTATTTGGGAGTAAGAAAAGGTAAAAAAAAAAAAAAGCTCTGTCGCATGGGTATTTAACCTGGTGTGTTTGCTTTTGTGCAGCGCGGCATTTCATGCAGCAGGTCGTCAAGGGCATGCTGTATCTGCACACCCACGGCATCATGCACAGGGACCTCACCCTGTCCAACCTGCTGCTCACCAGCAGCATGAACGTCAAGATCGCCGACTTCGGTCTGGCCACGCAGCTGAAGCTGCCCAACGAGAAGCACTTCACCATGTGCGGCACGCCCAACTACATCTCCCCCGAGGTGGCCACGCGCAGCGCCCACGGCCTGGAGTCCGACGTCTGGGCCCTGGGCTGCATGTTCTACGCCTTCCTGATGGGACGGCCGCCTTTCGACACGGAGACGGTGAAGCGCACTCTCAACAAGGTCGTCCTGGGCGACTATGAGATGCCTGTCCACGTGTCCCCGGAGGCCCAGGACCTGATCCGCACCCTGCTGCGCAAGGACCCGGCCGAGCGGCCCAGCCTCTCCGCTGTGCTGGAGCACCCGTTCATGACGGGCTGTGGTGGGGGGAGATCCTTGGGGCCGCCTAGCAACTCCATGGACAGCGGGATCGCCACCATCTCCACCCTGTCCGTCGGCGGAAGCACCGGGTGCAGCCGGCTGCACCGGAAAGCCCGGCAGGTGGTGGGGTCGGCCCTACCCAACCGCATGGTTCTCCCGGCTAACGTGGCCCCCCCGGGCCGGGGTGGCTGGCCAGGCCCGGAGGCTGCCTCCCTCGCGGGACGCAGGGGCGGGGCGGGTCAGAGGAGCGACGACGATAGGCCACATTCCCGATACCTGAGACGAGCCCATTCGTCAGATCGCTCGGGATCCTCGCTCCCGGGAAAGGCGGGGGCCAGCCTGGAGAGGTGCCGCTCCGTGGAGGTCCTACCCAGGTCACACGGGCGAGCCCCCCCGGAGCCCGTGTGTCCCCCCTCCCCTCCGGTGAAGCTGACTTCAGAGTAAGATGGATCTGAATAATAGTTGTATGTGTCTCCTGTCTGACGGATAGCCAGGTGACGTAAACTGACTTGCTCTGTCTTCCAGCTCTGGGTGCTTCTTACCCACACATCCATCGCTGTCGTTCAGTCAGCAGGAGACAGAGGGCCGTTCGGGGAGGCCTGCTGACGGTGAGTGTACAGTGTAGCTGTACCGGCAGCCTTAATGGTGGCGGTGATCTGGGGGTTAGATGAAAAGAAGCGTAGCGGTAGCAGTTAGGACAGAGGAGAGTCTAGCCGGGAGTAGCAGCTGTGATGCGATTGGGGTCTTCAGCTTGAACGTGGTCATAATGAGGCTCTGCTCTCCAGGTTCCTTCCCCAAGCCCACCGATGCGAGCTCCCACAGTACCAGCAGCTACCATGGAAACACAGACACCCAGGCTCTCCCTGGGTCCTGGGGCCGGCCTCCCAGCCCTCACGCAAACCCAGGAGCTTATGGTGACTGCCAGCCGCCATGCGCCGCAGACCTGCGGGCCCTTCTGCCTAAAGATCCCCCGGGCGATGAGAAGCAGAAACGCCCCCTCAGGACGGCACTCACACCTCTGTCTGCAGCCAGGCTGAAGCCCATCCGACAGAAGACTAAAAATGCTGTGGTAAGATTAGCATTAGCATGCTGAATACTGGGGTCGGGTTAGCATTATCTCGCTGAATACTGGGGTCGGGTTAGCATTAGCTCCCTCAATACTGGGGTCGGGTTAGCATTAGCTCCCTCAATACTGGGGTCGGGTTAGCATTAGCTCCCTCAATACTGGGGTCGGGTTAGCATTACCATGGTGATCACTTCAAGTCAGATGAGCATTAGCACTGGGGAAGACATGGTAAGATTTGCATTGTTGTTGGATTTCCACTAGACATTGATTTTGCCTTGGCTTAAAACACTATGGTAACATTACCATTAGCTGTTTAAACACTGTGGTCGTATGGGTGCTAGAACTGCAAACACTGTATAATAAAATAAAATTAGCATTTTGTGCAACATAAGGACCCCTGAAAAAAACAAGTGCACCTCTATTGCCCATACAGAACCAATGAACTACTGAAATAGTAGCCAGTGACCATCTGCTAAATTGCTTGGTAAATGTAAATTACTTATCATCATACAATTTGTGTTCTCCCTGGGATTTGAACCCATTACCTTTGCGTTGTTAGTGCAATACTCTACTTATTGAGCTCCATATTTAATATTTGGTCCAATCTGGGACATAATATTTAGTGTAGTGTTCAGTGTCGGCTCACTGCAAGGGCCAAGGCTTCCCTTGGGAATCTGAGAGATGAATCTCATTCTTTAAAAAGTGATCAGATGCAGAGACTGGCATTGGTACATGTGGTGTCCTCTTTGGCGTCCAGGTGAGCATCCTGGAGACCGGCGAGGTTTGCATGGAGATGCTGAAGGGCCAGGGCTCCCAGGAGAGGGTTAAAGAGGTGCTCCGGATCTCCTGCGATGGCTCTATGGTGGGTGTCCGGCCGAGTACCCTCCATGTGACAGTCATGGAGACCCAAGCTGCAGCGCGCTTTCAGTTCGTATCCTCACAGTGAGATTTTGGTCCTCAGGTGACCATCTACCAGCCGGCTGAAGGTCGAGGTCCCCCCGTCCTGGACTGCCCCCCTACCCCACCTGAAGATATTTTCATCTGCAGCTATGAGGACCTGCCAGGTAAACAGGATGGAAGCCTCAATGTCATGTGTGATGTCTGCTCAATGCATAAGGAAATCACATCTAACATTTTCATCCCTTTTTTATTGGAACATGAACAAGTTACATTCAGAACGGCCACTTTCCGATTCCGATTCCTTTCTGGAAGTATAACCCAGCAACCCCTCTCCCCTCAACCGACCAATAGGATAGTAATACCTACCAACCCCTCACACACCATTCACTCGCACATATACACCTATGGAAATTTGGTAATTCCAATTAGCCTCGGCCTGTTTTTGGACTGTGGGGGGAAACTGGAGCACCCAGGGGAACCCCCACAACGACACGAAGAGAGCATGCAAGCTCCACACGCATGGACCCGCAGCGGAGACGCGAACCCTGGTTAGACTACGGTGCTAATCGTGCCAACATACTGCCCCCTATCAAATTTGTCCACATTACTGTTGTATTTGGTTGTGCATCCTTCTCTGTCACTGATAATGGGTCCAGGATAGTTCCATGTGCTTGAAACATCATGAGGGGTTTTCCAGCACTGGACAAAAAATATCTGCAGTCAAGCCTTGCCTGTTTTTTTTTCCATAAGAAAGAGGTGGAAGTTGTAATTTAAATGATGTGCAGTAAAGTCTGATGGTATCAGTTCCCCGTTTACTTCTGTAAGATCACTAATAACCTTCCCCCACAAACCAGACACCCCTGAACATCCCCGCAAGCATTTATAAATGCCAGTGATTCCATGGGAGCAAAATGAACAGGCCAGGAACCCGTCCCATCTGATGTCATTCTCAGTGCTAGATATGGCAGAATTGTAAGCGCATTTACTGATGTGTCCTTTTTATTTTAAATTGTCTTCGCAGAGAAATACTGGAAGAAGTATCAGTACGCCAGTAAGTTTGTTCAGCTAGTTAAATCGAAGACGCCAAAAGTCACCCTTTACACAAAGTATGCCAAGTGTATGCTGATGGAGAACTCGCCCAGCGCCGACCTGGAAGTCTGCTTTTACGACGGTGAGCATGGCTGCCTTTTTTTTTTCTTTTTTATATTTTTTTCTTATCTTATATTTGCCCCTAACGTACAATTTTATTATATCATGACCTATAATGTAGTTTCAAACACCATGTCACTTAGAATTACCGAAAGCGATTTTGAGGTCTGATCACAGACCTCAGTGCTTGAAACGCCCTTTCATAAAGGACTTGTTTGAAACCTGCAGGCAAGTTGAAATATTCTGGGAAATGCACTTAGACCTCTGGAAAAAAATTGAGACCACAGCAACATTTTTAGTTTCACTTATTTCGCAGTTCATCAGGATGTGTCTGAGTAAAATATACATTTTTTTTTTGTTTCCCTGCTTCTCATTGATGAAGGGCTACTTTCATGCTTCATGGGTCTTTAAGGGCTTCTAGGTGTCCTGGCAGTGCACTTCACACCACTGAAGGTTCCCATTCCTTTTGAAGGTCATTTGAGGTCATCCTCTGATTTATGAGGCACTGTCAAATAAGCCAGCTGTCATCTCTGGTATTAGAAAGACGCTTCTGTCCTCTACCTGGCTGGTTTCTGGTCATTGCCTGTGTCTCCTGCTTCACCTTGTTCTTGTGTCCTGCTGTCTTAGAAACTTTGAGCCTGGAAGCAGCCTGATGCTCAGTGTAGCCTCCTGACAGCAGAACCAGGATTAACCCAAGGTTTAAGAATGCAAATTTTACATTTTTTTTGAGTGGTCTCAATTTTTTACAGAGCTGTATATGACCAAATGGGGGATATTGGCAGTGAGGCTCAACACTTAACTCCTGATTATGCTGAATCTGATAGTCTAGGCTCACCGCTGCCGACGCATGTCTAGGTAGAATGAGTGTTGCTGATGGTCTGCTGAATCTCCTCAGGAGCAAAGACGCATAGATCTGCAGAGCTGGTGCGCGTGGTGGAAAGGACGGGGAAGTCCTTCACGGTGAAAGGGGACGTGGGGCTGTCTGGCCTGAGCCCAGAGAGCAGGGCCTACGTGGAACTATCTGACCAGGTACCACGAGCGTCACAGATACTGTCGGCCATCTTGGTTCATCTGCTTGGCAAGGTCGCTTCCCAAAGAAGAGCCCCGTAGAAGCCCGATTTGAAACTGATA